>VDFB02266611.1:0-43890 GCA_007258455.2 Sequoia sempervirens
GAAGATAAGAAATTTTAATTACAATAGTATCTCTCTAAAGACATATACTAATAAGAGGAATGCATAAAACCTATAAATCTACAACAATATTAAGTTTTAATCTTTATTTAATCTATTCTAGTGTATTAAGAAGCTTTACTAACGAAATTTTTTGATAAATAAATATAAACATCAAGAATGATATCAATTAATTATTTATTGAAGAGGATTTCAACTTCCATAAAAAATTTCTATAATTTTGGGACAAAGTAAACACTCATAATGGATTAAAAATAAACTAGCATTTCCAAAGTGCAAGTAACATTTTGTATGAATTAATAAAAATATATATAGTGATTTTTGTATTCCTTAATCTCTTTTATATTTAGTGGGAGTTTTTCATTTCAAAAGGATAAAATAATATTATTTGAATAAGAGTTAAATTGGTTGAGTTTAAGAAGAAAAAAACTATTTAGATGATATGGGAAGGTGAAATTATCTTAGCAATTGATTTGCTTAGGCTACATTTGTTGATACATTGTTTGCTATAGTTAGAGAAACTACTATGCTAACCATAGTGGCTGATGATATGTCAACAACCAATTCACCTACTTTCCCATTTGGATTAGCAATTATACACTACAATTAGTGTCATTCTCATAGTTGCCACATCAATAAAGTCTAATTAACCCCCAATCATATAGCCTGCTTAGGTAGGATGTTGGAAAAGGTTGTTGAGTCTAGCTTTACACTTTGTCATTGTATTTTCTTAAAATTTTGTGAAACTTTTTTCAATAAATCATTTTTGTTCATATCCTACAATCACAACATTCCATTAGACAAATCTCTTTGAGGCATTCTATCAAATGGTTCACCTATCTTTTCTATGCTTTCACATTTCCAAGGTAATTGTAACTTTAATATTTGACAAAAAAATCCTTCTCTAGATACTTTGATGGAGGTCCAAAAACTATTCCAAAGCTTACATTTTAGTACAAGTTAGCTTGAAAATAATTTATCTAGTATTTGAGACTATAAAAGATATCGCGCATTGATGGGAAATCAACAATATAAAGCTCTTGCAATAGGAAAAAGAATTCAAAATTAATAGCTCTAAAAGAAAAAAATCCATGCTTCCTAATATTTCCTTGGCCACTAGCATTAAAATATCAATTTATCCTAAAATTGTTTCTATTGTCTTTATGAAAGACAATGACCAAGCTTGCACTTGTGAAATTTTATCTACACGAAATAGAGAAAGAGTTGAAGCTCCATGTGGAGCTAAGGAAACATAGGTTCTTGATTATTCATTTATATAGAAGAACCATTATTTCTTTTTGAGTCATAAACTCTCAAACCCTTGACATCCTCCTCCTCTTCCTCTACAATAAAGAAAACAAGGATACATTTATAAATATGCAATAGGGATGAATAAGTACTCACTTTAGTGGTGAACATAGTGTAAGAAAATATTATTAAGTACTTTGGCACTACTAGATGGTGTTACTTATATGGTTAGTGAAAATACTATGATGCAAAACCACAACATAGTGTAACATGTGTCTTGTGAGCAAGGGGTGTGACTTGTTGGGAAACCCTTCCAATGACTCCTAAAGGAGTGGTTTGTAAGTAAAATTTTAGCTCACATTGAAAGGAAGTAGAGGTGTGAAATACACTTCCTATATACTAATTTATAAGATGAGGTGCATGTGTAAAATTTAAACTAATCATACAATTATAGTAAAATAAACATAAAAGAAATACACCATAATCTAATAATTTGTGAGGAAAACCCTTCTAGGGAAAAATCCCACACTCCAAAATAATTCAATAATTAGAGGTTCCAATCCACTTCCAACTCTAAGACTTTATAGGAGTACTATCACTAAGAGATATGAAGTAATTGTGGTAGCATAACAATACTTACAAATCACATTATCTAACCCCCATTTCAAGCATTGAATAAATAAGAGAAATACTACAATGTGAAATCATCAAATGATAATTAGGAAACCATGAGCAAAACCACCCAAAAGTGGCGGCCAAATTCCTAACTAAATATCTACTTTTTGATTCCCAAGATGAGTTCATAAGTTGAAAATAACATGTTGGATGTTGTGGTTGTGTTGTTGATATGTGGTTTTCATTGATGTCAACACTATTAGCATTAATATATTTGAAGTTGTATATGTCGAGGATATTGAGAAAATTGTAAAGAAATGAGTTGTAGGTTGTCAGTGGTTAAGTGAAGTTCAATATGGTGGTATGTTTTGTATGTTGAAGATCATAGGTTTTGGACTAAATGGTTTTTTGTTGAGTGTATCTAGTTTATCCACATCAAGTTTCAGAGATCCGCATGAAGATTTAATCGAGTTATTAAGATTTTCATTTAGACAGTTTTTTTGTTTCTTCAGTTAGTGTTCTCGATTGAAGATGAGGCTATTTTAGTTAGTTCAGTTGTTGTGGATGCTTCTCTGTTGGTTCTTAATGTTTGTGGATGCTTCTAGATCGTGCTCTATCTTTGTTGCATGTCTGCATTGATTGTTGTGATCGTGGTTGGTGATTTTCTCTTGTGTGTTCATATTTTTCATGTTCATGGCCGACATGGTGTTGAAGGGTGTTATGGATCTTCGAGGAGAATTTAATTAAAGTGTTTGCATGTTGAAGATGTTTATTTAGGTTCTCACTAAGTTATGGACGACTTTGGTTGATACACATTGATTATTATGAATGATTTATATTCATTTTATTATTTATTTGTGGTTGACTTGTAGCGGTGAAATTTCTTGTTGCGGATATATAAAAGTGATTGTTTATTTGAAGTGAATGTGTGCCAGAGTGTGTGAATAATGTCCTAATCATTTGAAGGTAGAGCAAAGTGTGAAGAAAAGTGAAGAAGAGTGAAGAAAAGTGAAGAAGAGTGAAGAAAAGTGAAGAAGAGTGAAGAAGAGTGAAGAGTTGTTCATGCACTTAACCAGAACTATGATAAGGCATTAGCATATGCTATGTTATCAGTTCAAATCCCTACGAATGGCTTTAATCTAAATCCTTTTGTAAGACAGTGTGTCTTCCTCTGTAATTGAGTAGTGAGCTCTAGGAAGTGCGCCTGAATGTAAGTGCATTCTCCATATTTCATTTTCATTATACTTTTAACAAGGTATAATCTTGTGGACTAACCTCCACCATGGTTTTTCCCCTAACAAGGTTTCCACGTAAAAAATATTGGTGTTATGTGTGCATTTGATGTGTTGTTAATTTTTTTTTTCATGGTTAATAATCAGATCTAAGAATAAAGTTAATAAGTTGAATAACTTTTGAAGTTTTGGGACAACTAATTCACCCCCCTCTCAGTTGTTTGCTCTTGTTTTTCCAACATAACATATTCCTTCCACTTGCCATAAGCTCATCATAATCCACATATCAACTTGGGAGCTCCATTATCTCCATTGATATATTCTTTATGGCGTGTCATATTATGTGTTATAAGTTGGTCAATAAGTATAAATTCCTCTTACAATTCTTTTATGTGTCATAAGTTATTCAACAAGTGTAACTCCATCTTATAGCTCTCTTATGCATCATAGATACTCTTACATAATTTCTAATGTGGGAGGCCAAAATTTTGGAGGCCATTAGTTTTGATCTGAGAATTTGATTGAGCCCCCTTTAAAAAAAATTAAAGCTCAAAGAGATCAAACTTCCAACAACCTATTTATAACTTCCTCTTTCACTTTCAATGAATTCTAGGCTTTTCTCCCATGCATTTGAGTAACCCTTAGGTGAGCTTGCATGAGAAGTAGCACAAGGCTCCATAAATTATTTTTCCTGAAATGAAATTTCTTTGTAGAATCAATAAGCCCCTATCAAATATCAAATAAGTTATCACTTTTTTTAGTTTAAATAAAAATCTCTTAATAGAGGCATATGTGAGAATGCAAGAAAGGTAATATAGATTGGGAGTTTCAATGCAAAATTTTATACATTTTTTTTATTTTGTAACATGTGAACATATAATTTTTACCTGTCATTATCATAAATACATTATAAAACACTAAATGTAGCCTACACAATATTAAATTCTAGGCTAGATGTTGTAATGATTGGCGAGGTCTACTTTTTTCTATATAAATACTACAATAATTATATTTTTTCCTTGATTTATATGAAGGCTGG
The DNA here is from genome assembly GCA_007258455.2 of Sequoia sempervirens. Lineage (NCBI taxonomy): Eukaryota > Viridiplantae > Streptophyta > Pinopsida > Cupressales > Cupressaceae > Sequoia > Sequoia sempervirens. Next base: position 4,153 of record VDFB02266611.1, read on the forward strand.
AATAACAACTAAAAATATTAGCCAATCAATACAAGAGCTCAAAGATATTAATAAAACCAATTATTAATATTTTTAACAAATATTATTTGTTAAAAATATATATATAGATTTTATAAAAGATAAATATTTATTTTAATTTTTTATTAATATATAATTAATTTACAAATACTCTCAAATAGAAACCAATTAAAAATTTATCACTATAATTTAATATAAATACAAGCACTAATAAGTGTCATGTAGTGACAAGTACCTACCTTAATAGTATTATAATAATAGTGTTTATTTTGTAATTGAAAAGAGTAATGGGTATGTGATTCTAATTTTATGCAAGTGAGGTTTTGTGCTTTTAGTTGTTAAATCTACTAGTTTTTGCATAATGATATACTATGGTTTATGTAGTGATGTTTTCATAATAATATTAAAAACTAATTTATTGTTTTTTAAATTTATAATGTAAATATATTTTAAATTTTAGTCTAGAGTGTGTTTTCAAAACTTATAGAAAGAAGGGTACGATTATAATTTATAAAGTGTTTAATTATAATGATAGCAAGATAAAGTGGATTATAGAAAATAGTTAATATAATATTTATTCATTTATATATCAAATTTAATAAATCTGATAAACTAATACATATATAAAAGAAAGCAAAAATATTAATCTTAAGCAACTATCTAACATATCTCACAAATTGATTATTTGCAAAAAAAAGGAATGGTGCGGGCTTGGGCACGCAAACGAAAATTTGAATTTTGAAGGAAACTGCGAGAGAAAGGATGCAAATCCTGACGGCGATGATGGGGCTTTGGTGGTTGTTGTTGGCGGGCCTCCCCCTCTAGTGTGGTTGGGGCTTTGGTGGCTAGGTTTTGTGGTCAAGGGTGGTCTTTTTTTGGAGTTTTTTGTGGCTCGTTGGCTTGTTGGGTCTGTGTTGTTGCAAAGCCCTGGTTCTCTTGATGTTGATGAGGATGGTGATCCTCTTTTTGTCGTGGTGGTCACTGCTATGATGCAAAGGAATTTCTCGCTCCTCCACCTTGGGCCTCTGGCCTCTTGTTCTAGGAATGTGGTGTTTGGTGTGGGGATGGTGGATGATATTCTCATCCTCATTTTCTGGTGTTCAGGGGGAGCTACTTTTCTCCTCTTGAGCTCTATGTTTCTCCCCCTTTGCTAGTGGTTTGTTGTTGTTGTTGGGGTGCTTGTGGTGAAGATGGAGTTGCATCGGCTTTGTCTCTTTTGTGGGAAGTTGTTTGTTGGTGTTGTTCATGCCTTCCTTTGGCTGGAGAGTCACGATTGTTGTCTATTTGGCATGGTTCTAGGCCTGCTTGGTTCCCCTTTGGCACACTCTAGTGTTGTTGGCTTGGCTGCTTGGTCTAGGTCCTTTTGTGCAGTGTTTTTTTGTTGTGGGTTATCGATGTGCTCGGTGGAGGTGAAGGTGGTGTTCTTGGCTTCCTATTTCCTCTTTTATGTGGGTCCCCTGTTGATGGTGGGGGATAGTTAGTTGGCCTTCTCCTTTAGTGGGGTATGGCAATGGCAGGGTGCTTATGTTGGTGTGCTCTACTTGGTGTGTGGGATCTTTTGGGGTCCCATTGGTGACCTCTAGTTCTTCCCCTTTCATGGGGTCTAGTGGGGACTTGTGGTCTCCTAAGGTTGTGCTCTAGTTGAAGCCTATTGGTCACTCGGTAGTGTTTTCTTTAGGCCTTGTCTGGTTGGCCCCAATAGGTGGTTTTTTAAGTTGTTGGATGGGTGGCCTTTTCCTCCTTGTATCATGTTTCTTGTGTGAATTATGCCAATGAATATGATGTCTTTCCTTTCTATTGTCATTGGTCTCTGCCATGTTCTACAACTCGCTTCTTTTGAGGTGGAGTCTGCTGGTATTAAGGGGGAGCCCTCTCCTTTCGAGGTGGAGTTGGCAGCTGTTGAGATGGTGGAGAGTTCTTTCCTCTCTTATGAGTTCCTTTTGAGGTGGAGCTTGTATGTGTTGGTGAGTGGTGGCTCTGGTTTGGATGGTTTTCATTTTATTTGCTCATATAGAGGGGAGCCCTCTCCTTTAGAGGTGGAGCTTGGGTTGGTTTACCTAGTGGTTGGTTGTTGCAAGTTGGCTTATTCTTTTCTTTGTTCAACTTTGTTCTCTATCTCTAGTTTTCCTTCTTTTAGTGGTTGGGTGATTGGTGTGAGGTTGGTCTGCTATAGTTTGGTTGTTGTAGTTTTTGCTCCTATTATGATGAAGCCCTCTCCTTTTGAGGTGGTGTCTGGTTGGTTGGTGAATTTTGAAGATCATTTCTCTACTGTTAAGGGAGATTCTTACCCCTCTTTTGGCGGGAATCTATTAGGCTCAATTTTTTCTAACTTGAGCAAAAGGTATGATGCACTCCATCTGTTGTAGGTGGTTGGTGGTCTAGTTGTTTTAGGCAGTCTTCAGGGCTTGCTGTGTGGTGGGTTGTTCTTTGGCTCAAAAAATTTCTCTACAACAACGTGTGATTCTTACCACTCTTTCGATAAGAAACTATTAGGCTCTTTTTTGTCTAAATTGAGTGGAAGGTTTGTTGTAGTCTAGCTGTTGTAGATGATTTGTGGCATGGTGGTTTTAGGAATTCTCTTGGACCTGCAGTATTGTGGGTTGTTTATTGGTTCAATAGGACTATTTTTTGTCCTAAGTGGTCATTTTCTACTGGTTGTGGCACCAAGTTTAGGTTGTTAGTCTATCTTTGACTCAAGACTATTGTTGGTTCTAAGTAAACTGTTGCTCCTGGTCTCTACTGACCAGGTGATGTCTAGGTTTCTGCTGTGCTACTGCAGTGTCTTCGCTGGTACTATTTTGTTGGAAAAGTTTGAGACTTTTTTGTTTGGAAGTTTCCTTCTCTTAGTTTTGTAAAAGGTTCTTGGTCCTTTCAAAACCTTGCTTACCTTATCAAAAACCTATCTCACAAATTGAATATAGACTTATCCATAGAAATATGTTTCATTTTTTAATTAATATAATTAAAATAAAATAAATGTCAATAAATAAAAATGACTTTTGAGTAAACAATAATTAAAATAAAATAATTTTAGTCTTAAGTGGATTAGACAAAGTATACAATATAAAAATATAGGCATAGTTAATGTAACATGCCCATTGTTCTACCTGGTAATTTTTCAATGTTTTACCCACAAGTGAATAGTTTATGCATCTAACATTATGAGCAATAAAAAATTTATTTTCTTTTCAATAATAAGTGCACTATTTGAAACATAACCTTCCCAAACTTTTCCATTGCATAATCAAAGAATCATTTCAACAATATAAGTATCATTTCACTTTACATAAATATATTCAAGATAACATTTCACATTTATAATTTCCATATAGATGGACACATGATTACATACATAGCTTCTACAAGCTGACATGAACTAAAAATACAAACTAATACAGATGTCCCAAAATTGGTGCATACATTCTAGTTGTCCCCTTCCATGGTGCATACCTTCTAGTTGTCCCTAATACTAGCGCGTACATCTTCAAAATTCTTGAATTAGAAATACCAATGGTCCAGAATGTCCTCCCAATCTTGGCCACCAACTGCATGAGGAGAAGAATCACTCAAGCACTTTTCTACCAACCATGGACTTACTACAATCCCTTGCACATCTACCAAATTTGGTAAGATGGCCCTCCCTTCGACGAAGAGATTGATGTGGTAACCTCATCCTTCAAATAGCCTTTCCTCAACATAGTGATGTGTCCTCCATAGCTAGAGCTACCATAATGTCTACTTCTACATGTTTGATTACCTCAGCCTAGAATGTAAATTGGATCGCATAGTGAATTGACAGTGTAGATAGTGTCTACCTACACTACTTTGGCCAAAGATTCATCACCCACTAACTTTGAGTGAGGTCATTTGTTCACCACATTTAATTGCTCAATTTGTATTGGCCATTAGTTATTTTATTCAAAGGTTATCCCCTTTCTCGTGGATTATCCTAACCCCAGGAATAACCTTCCCATTAACTCATATTTAAATGATATTGCTACAAGTATCGCAAAGCAACTTTATCTTATGCTATGTACATATAGTATTGATATATGAAGAACATAATGTTATAACATTGAATGCCTCTATTTCAAAAGTACAATGTCAAAAATAAAAATCTCCATTCCAGAGTGTAATCTCAACAATAAATGACTCCAATCAAAAGTATGATCTCATCAATAAATGACCTCAATCAAAAGTATAACCTTCAACAATAAATGACTTCTATCAAAAGTATAACCTTCAATAATAAAGGAATTTCATCAAAATTATAACCTTCAACAATAAATGACTTCAATCAAAAGTATAAAATCAACAATCAAATGATCAATCCGATTATATAGGTTAACCCCAACCTATGTGCTTTAATTAATAATCAAGTAAACATCCCAACCTAGTAGGTTATTCTCAACCTAGGGTTTCATTTGAAAGTAATGCTATGATCAAGTGATTAATCAAGTATAGATTATCAATATAATTTGCATGATGTCACATCCTATCAATGATGACATTTCTATCATAACATCATTCTCATTGTATTACTAACCTCATTACCCACAAAGGTTTACCTATCATAATAAGCTAACAAATAGAAGTTACCTCAATACATCGATGTAAACCACATTTCACATTTCATTCTACATACGTATATAAAAGTATTAAACAAGCATCACAACATACTCAAAACCTAATAGATAGGTTCCACCAAAGCAAGAAACAACCAAGAACATAAAAGCATAAACAAGCATCACAACATACTCAAAACCATTCCTTTCCAACATAGTAATCAAAACTATTTAACCTTTCCAACATAAAGGACAAAGGTATAGAAACTAGCATGCCTGGTAAAAGCTCCAATTGATTAAACTCCCTTCCTAGCTCAAATCCTCAAGCTTGCTTGCTACTTCCTCTAAGATCAACTTAATTCCCCCTTCTAACCTCTCACCAAATCTTTCATCAATCACAAATGTAAAATAGCAAAGCAACTCTCTAACTCTCAAGCTCTCAACTCACTAGCACAAAAATTGGAGCAGAATAATAATAGAGTAATTAGAATGAGAAGTGTAGCAATTGGTAGAATGAGAACCTCTATTTATACTAAATTGTGAGCAACCAAAGGCTACAAACAAGTTAATATTTCTGCCACCTTTCTATCCTCATGCAACGACTCATCAAGCTAACTTATAGGTTTGCAATACATAACAATCCTCGCCTTTCAAATGGTTGTTTCAATTTTTTTAAGAGGACGAGACTCTTTTATTGAGTTAAATGAGCAACAAGATTATTAGCAAGTTTCTTAAATCAAATTCCTTCACATTTTGCAACCAAATTTACTTTTGGCTAAGTTTCAAGGCTAAGATGTCACATTATCAGACTTGTGTGTAGTTTACAGACTTCTTTTTCATTCCATTCTCTTTCACATTGGTGCCACATTCATAAGTTGGTGCCCCATAAGAATAGTGTGTGTAGATTGTTTCCTTATTGCTTTAAACTTCATTTACCTCTCTTTGCAATGTATACACAACAAAAATAAATCCATACATGCCTCTTAAACTTTGGTTGACTTGGTCTATTATTGCTTTATGCACTGGTTACTATGCTTTGACCATTATTTAAATAAGGCAATGCTTATATAGCCACACCATGCATAATACAAAACACTTTAATATATCTATCAAACAATGCATTCACTGAACATGCGGCCTAAGGAAGGAAGGTGTGACTATTTAAGTGCAACAAAAGACTTTCATTTGCTTCTAAACTCCTACCTCTTGCTATGCTATGTGTTGGGTTTGTTAGCACCACTTTACTTGCATATTACATACTTATGTGTTTTATATTTTATTTCTTCTCATATGCGCTTTACTCATTACCAATTCCAGTGTTATACATGCACTTTAAATATATCTCAAACACTTACTTTATAATGCGTTAAACACGTCATTATATTATATATATATATAAATATATATATGTGTGTGTGTGTGTGTAAATATATAACATCTCTCTAATATATACATATATATTATTATATATATATTTCTCAAGATTATCAATTGTATTTAATTATCAATTAATAAATATTGAAATATTGAAATAACAATTGTATATATATGCACACACACACAAATACATATAAGTATATTAATATATATGTATATACATTATTATATATATATATATATATATATATATTTATATAAACACATATAACTATCTATCCATTGATTGACAATTATATATATACCAAATGTATTAATACATATATGTATCTATGATATATGTTTAATCGATACTTCGATGCATATGATGTATCCATGCATGGATACCCATAAGTATTCCTACTTCAGTATAGGCATGCACACATTCATTCATTATGCATGACTTATTGTTTATACATGCAGACATATAGATACATTTTATATATATTTAATCATCACTTTATATAAATGCATGAAGAAGAACTCAAACCCAATACAGAGATTCAAACACGTAAATCAACCTTGAAGAAACAATCACAAAATCAAAGACCAAAACCAAAAGCATAATCAATCAAATACGATCATACCAACTGTCCAATTTATCCAACACTTCAACCAGGGTTTACTTACCAAATCCCAATCTAACTTGACTCGACTAGACCCAACTAAGATGTGAGTGTGTGAATACTCAGTTAAGCTCATTAGGGGTTACCAAACCAAGCTCCTTTCTTGAGTGATACTCCCCCTCTCATACTTGAGGGCTTGAATTCTTCCTACATCCAGCTTAGTGCAACACAGGTAGTTAGCCGCTCACATGAAATATATTTGCATCATAAATCATTTCCTTACTCAAGCATTAAAAGTAATCATATTACAATTCATTTACATTCATCACATTTTCTATCAATATAAAATGTAAACATTCCCTTAAAAGCAATAACATCATAATACATATTCCAATATTTCATTTACTTACTAAACATATATGAGACTTGATTTACATTTATCATAATATTTACTTACAAGGTAAAATTGACCCAATAACTAAGAGACAGGGTGTAACAATTAATATATTACATGGATTTGTTTTGTTAAATCATTGAGGGTTTATATATCTAATTAAAAAATATATATACAAGTTAATGTGAATTTGGCATATAAAAGGATAGAAGTTTGGTTATTGTGCTAACCGAAAATATTTTTGAGGTGAGCAAAGTTATCAAGTATGCAATACTAATATGATATTTTTATTTCAACTGATATTCATGAGATCATAACTACAAAGGAATATAATAATTATATACATTCATTTCCAGTATGATCATAAAAATCATTTAATATCTGTTGATGAATTACTACATTGGTGGGAGTTTCAACTTCATGCATCAATATCTAATTCAAACACTCAACATTTATACCAGATAAAATTTAAACTACGTCACAAATTCATGTAGTTCTTGAACTATTGAACTACCCAAGAGGTACAAAACTTGTAGAAAAAACCAACAAAGTGATGGAAAAATACTTTTCCAAGACAAAATCCAGAGAGTTTCCTAGTTTTAGGAAGTTCTTGAACTGTTGAACTCCCTGAAAAGTTCAAAACTTGCAAAAAATTGACAAAAAGTGATGGAAAAATAGTTTCAAGGTAAAATCATATTTGTCACAGTTTCAAGGAGTTCTCTTGATAGAATGAAATTTTTGATATGTTGAAGCAAACACAAAGGCTCTGACATGTTGATTATGCATTTAACCTAAAAACTCAAAGTTGATTGGATTTGAATATTTTGGTTCATGATGTGTGATTGCATCTCCATAATGAAGGCCAAGCCATTTTTAATGTAATCTAATTCAATTTCTTTTGTAATGCATGTCAAATGATAGCAAAATATAGATAAGAAAAATGACACTTATCTAATTTGGTTCTCTATTTTGGATTCTATATTTTTAATCATGTCACTTATGAATGTAATTTCATGATTTTTTCATGCATAGAAAATGCTAACAAAATTGAAAAATATTGATATCACATTGACACTAGTATTAACAATGCTTCTCATTGTTTATCCCCTATAAGCTTTAAGTTTAGTGTGTTTTGACCATATTCAAAGTTTTTTTTATCTAACTAATACACAAAATCTCAAGTCATCATATAGAACACAATCAAGTATTTACTAGGGTCCTTGCACTTGAACCTTCAAGCAAATGCTAATGATTTTGTATTTGTTGTCTTTGTCAACACTAAAAGAAATATTGTTTTGAACCCCCTCATTTAGATTTCAAGTAGATTAATCAAATGCAACCTTATCTTCTCTTTGACATTGATAGTTTTACTTTGACAATGCTTTTCTTGACATTTTTTCTCTTGTTTTGACACATTTTTGACAATTTTAAGTCAAGTAACCAATCTTGATAGACAACCTGGATAGGGTGATTAAATATTTTATCTACCATTTGACTAAGTTGAGCAAGATATGCCTACCTAAACTTAGAAATTTAGATAGGTACAAAACACAAATTATAATTTTAATTTTTTTTTAAGGGAACAAATTACTTTGTGAAAAATATAAAGCCCCTCTATATAAGAAATGGAACCCATGTCCAATTAATACAATTGAACTTGCCCCATGATCAATTTTTTTTTTTTTTTAATGACATGAAACTTGAATATAATTTATAACCCAACATTGATCATGTTATAGAATATGTTAAGTGTGTGTCTTAGGAGACCCAAGAGACTTGATGTCTATGTAATTCCCATCAAAGTGTAGTCTATCTCCTTAAAAGTGGGTGTATTAGAAATCATTGTTATGATGTCAGCCTCACTCCCAATTCACTTTGAGATTATGTTGCATGTAACTTTTATGAGAAGTTCATTATTATGTGCATGTCCTTGACGTATGTAATCTTTAGTCTACAACCATTGTAAACACAAATTAGGTAGCAAACAGATCTTAGGCAACCCAATCGCAAATTACAATTTCCTTTTTAAACTTGAGTAGAAATATAAGACCATACAAATTTGTCATTTTGGAATGTAAAATGAATTTGATTTGAAAAATTGTAGTTTTTTTAGACTACAAAATCTTTACTTTCTTGAATGATTATTGGTAAAATATTCACTCTTAGATTTCATATTTAATTTGCAAGGCAATATTTTTTGCGAACTTTTTCTCATTTTATATTAAGTCCTTTTCAAATCATATTGATGTCTAGTTTTCATAAGTTGGATTTCTACATATAAACATATGACAAGTAGAGAAAAATCATTCTTTATTTGAAGTAGATCCATGTTAGCCTAGTTTTTAACTTCGTCATTTTTAAAACTTTTTGCGTTAAGTTCCTTTGTAGTGTCAATATTGGTCACAACTACCTTGTTTTAAATAGGTTGTTTAGAGATATAAGAGTTATTAAGTTGGGAGAGATTAACCTTAAAAAAAATGTTGTCAACAATAAAAAAAATCACAAATTGTTTACAAGGAAAAAGAAGAAGACATCTATGTCTTTCAACAAGCCATTGAGTTATAAGGGATTGCATTGGGAATATTGTAAACAATAATGATATTTATTCATAAAAATGTTTCTTTAGTAAGTACATTGAATGCATTTTATATATTAATGGAGTACAAAAAGTTTATAATATATTGATTTAAATAAAATTGCAATATGTTATATGATGGCTTTTTCACTCGTTGAAAATGTATACCAAAATTATACAAAAATATTATTTTTTTGAACAATGTAAAGATTGAAATATGGAGTGAAACTCTAAACCAATCATATTATCAATAATTTATTTTTGAATAGTTTTAATTAAAAAATTTACATCTTAATTTTTAAAGAATATATTTACTTTATATAGAAAAATTCTGACTTATATTATATTGTCAATAACTAGTAGTAACTATATGCAATAACTACATAAATAATTCTAATTACAATAATGAAAAAGAAGTATCGATGCTAATAATATAAGGTGTACCAAGCTTATTATCTATACAACCATAGTTTGACTGTATTAAAAATCATATTACAATGCATTTTTTATTTTCAATTAATTACACCGAGAGGCGTAACCCTACAATGCCAGCACTATTGGAAATAGGATGCCATTTAATTGCAAATCCTAAACATTAATTATTTCATGTATTTCCTAGATTCTTGGAATGTGTTAAAAAACACTAAGATTAGGATGAGATTAATATTTGATGAAATAATCATGATTATTGACATTTGTAATTAATTCTAAATGTAAGGAGCATGTGAGGGCGTCCATAGTGAGTTCCTAAATAATAGGGGCACATGGGGCACCCACATGGTAAGGTGACACTCACCTTGTGTTCAGTTAACTATACGAAGTAACAGTTAACACTTTTGAATATATGTAAAGATCCTAGGAGTTAGGATTTGATGTTTGCATGCTTGAAGTTCAGTTCAATTTAGTTCAAATCACTTCAAATCAGTTTAGTTCAGTTCAGTTCAATTCAATTCAATTATGGTTCAGCTTATTTTAGTTGTATGTTAGTTAACTTCAGTTAACTTGGAATGCATGGCTAATAACATTGAGTTGTATGATAGATAACAGGGACTACCTCCAGTTAACAGGGATGACCATTCTTGCATGAATGGTGTTGAGTAAATGTTTCAGTTAACTAGAAATCACTTGGAGCCAACTTGGGCGCCCAAGATGCTTTCTTGGATTTACCTCTCATGCATGATAAGATATTTTTGAAGGCTCAGTTAAGTAGGATCACTTAAGGGTGCCAACTTTGAGGAAGAGCTTTGGAATTATCACCAAAGTGAAGGATAAGTTATAGCTTTAGTTTGGGACGCCCAAATGCATGAAGCACATGTTGTAAGCTTTAGTCTCCACATAATAACTCAACTTGAAGCAATATGGTGTACCTTTTCAAGGGCTTGAGCTTGTGCATTGTAATTATCACCATTTGGAGATTACAAGGTTGCATATTGTCTCTATATCTCATTCAAGTTGAAGAGAGTTTTCATAATTGTTATTGTAGGTGTGAAGAAGATTGGTAAAGATAGAAGAAGCATTCTCAAGCAAGAATTGGAGCGATTGTAATTTAGAGATTGAATAATAGAATAATTCTTGGTGGAGTTTTTTCCCGAAAGGGTTTTCCACGGTACATCTTGTGTAATCTTTCTAATATCCTGTCTAGTTCTTCTATCAACTTCTCTCTTCATTCTACAACAGTAAAATGAATTAATCAAGGTAATCACCCACAAAGAATATATGTAACAAAGAAAGAGCTTACTGAGATTAGCAATATTAAAGTTTTATAGAGAATTAAGCTAATAAAACACCTCATTTTTCAACAACCACGACCCCTATAGGAGGTCAACACATCCGTCACAAAAAAAAAACAAAACAAAAAAGTCATAATTTTAGGAATCTTTAAAAAATGAAATTTTCTTAAAAATTATTTTCTAAAAATCATTTAAAGATATATTTTTAATAAGAGTAGATTATAACATAATATAAAATAAAGATATATAAACCTTATATTATATTATAGCAATTTAGATATATAGTTATATTAATATTATTATAATATGACGATAAGATTTAAATTAGAAAAAAATTTACATATAATTCTATAAAAAAAACCCTTCACATCATGCATTGAAATCTATCTACCATCATGGTTCAATGATTGTCATTTTGAAGAACACTGTCCCTTTTTATCTTCAATGTGTTGCCTTTTGGGATGAATGAACATTCACTCAACTTGAAAACTTTATTGTCACTACTAGTTCCTTTAGAGGCTCTACCCTTTCTCTATTGGACTCTATTTTTTGTTGCCTCCCCTTTAGTTTTTGATAGTTGCAAGATAGTAATGACCAGTTGGAGGAGATCAATGTTAGTTTGGGTGTTTATGGCATTTATGGAGGTAGTTTAAAATATTTGGAAGGTAGTTTGATCAACTACCCACCTATCTAGTAGATAAGAGACATGTGCAAGCATCTAGTTAGTAAAGGAGCAGATATAGGAGCAAGCAATTAAAAACGTCAATACTTCCTTTCTCCAACCCCACCAAGGAGTTTTCAGTTGTCAAACTTGATGAAGGCATTTTCAAGGTAGTTTCAAGCCCAAAGTTCAAGGAAGTTGTCAGCATAGTCATAAAGGAAACATTTAATGAGTTTTAAACCTATCCTACTTTTCCTCCGGTGTAGGATAGTCAAAAATAGAGTTTACTTTCTTTTTTCTTTAGTTCTACCACTTCTTAGAGTTGTATTGTAAGTTGAAAAGCTTCTTTCTATCTTTTTTATTGTAAACTCATATTTTTCAGTTTTCAAATTGAAAACAAACACTTTGTAACACATTATCAAGAAAAAGGCATATTTTCAAATCATGTACTGTCATAAACACATCTCCTATCAATAAAAGCAAGCATTTTGGCCTTCAAATTTTTTGTCCTGGTTGTGTGTGCAAGGTAATTGATGTCATTTTTGTGATTTTTATGTGTAAATCCTTTAATGAATGTCTTACTTCCATCATTTTCAAGAAGAAAAGATATATTTATGTAGGTTATTGTTTTTGTCATAGTTCAAACAGGTGTTAGTTGTGAAGAATAATGTTTCCCTTCCTTCTAAAACTACAAGAAACACTGACCTTTTAGTAAAACACTTATACATAGATATTTCAAACACTTATGTTGTGCATAAACAGCTAAAAAATTGATTAGTCATATGTCAAAACATCAATCCAAAGTATATATTTTCAGTGCATCACCTTAGTAGTAGATTCATTTTGACATGAATTCTTTTTACCCTTTTACACCAAAAAGCAGAGGTTAGAGTAGGTGACACCAAGAGAACTATCTCATTCTGGAGGTTAGCTCCCACATTTTGAGCCCACAATTAGGGGAGTTATCCCATGTTTCGCCAATAGGCTGAGTGTTGCAAATTTTAGGCCTATCTCTTTGTGCAATACAATTTTTATAAAGTAATTACCAAGGTCATGGCGAATAGAGTGAAAAATGTCCCGTTGAAGGTAGTGGCTCAAGAACAAAGTGGCTTTGTGCCAGATAGAAACATCACAGATGGGATAATTGTTTCTCACGAAGTAGTGCATTCTCTAAAGAAATAAAACAAGGAAGGCATGCTGGTTAAACTGGATTTAAGCAAAGCCTGTGACAGGGTTCAATGTCATTTCCTGATAAAGACTATGAAAAGAATGGGGTTTGGTCAAAGGTGGTTGAAGTGGGTATGTTGTTGTATCTCAACTCCGAGATATTTGATTCTATTAAATGGCTCTCCCTGTGGGTTTTTCAGTGGGGTGAAAGGGCTAAGGCAGGGAGACCCAATCTCACCCTTTCTTTTTGTCATTATGATGGATCCTTTTAGCAGATTCATATCTAACAAGTGCAAAAGTGGTCACTGGAGGGGTGTGGAGGTTATTCTTGATATCCTAGTTGCTACACACCAACTGTTCACAAATGATATTGTATTCTTTGGCAAAGCCTTGGTGCAAGAAGTGGGTGTAATGAAGGAGGTGATCGATCTGCTAGGTAACAAGCCAAGCCAAGTGGTAAACCCAAAAAATTCATGTGTGGTTTTCTTTAACACAAGCAGAGGTGTTCAACACCGCATTCCAAATATACTTGGTTTTAAAAAGGGAAGTCTACCAACAAAGTATTTGGGAATACCATTGTTTGAAGGCCAAATGAAGGTGTGCATGTGGCAAGAAATTCTAAACAAATGTAAGTCAAGGGTGATCCCACAATACTGGTTTACAATTTTTGGCCAAACTCGACACTGAACTAATTTTTTCTAACTAAATCTTCACTTTTGGGTACCTATAGCGGCTAAACCATGAGGAATTTGAAGATGATGCAAACTAGTGATTTGTGACATTTTGTCTATAGATTCTAAATATATTTTTTTCAAAAATTTTGAAATCAAATTGCACTTCTTTTTCCATCTCCTTCGAAAACTAGTTTTTTTTAGTAAACACCTTTTTAAGGAGTGACGCTCACTGTATACAACATAACTTTTTTCCATGAAGGATAAAATTCTAATTTTTTTGAATTTAGATTTGTAAATACGATATCTAGTGCTTCCAATTGGTTTCATAGTGTTTTATTGAATTTTTTTCTTAATCAAGTTTCGAAGTCAAACCAATTACAATTCAGACATAGGCGGACCGTATACAACATAACTTTTCTTGTATGTATCGAAATTCAATTTATTTATTTTTTTGGATCAAGGACTTCAATATCTAGTGCATTGATATTTTTCAATTTTTTTTTTGATAATTTGCTAATTTTCCACATGTGCATAATAGAGAGCTTGATTTTCGATGAAAAACCTATGTTTAATCAAACTAAAAAAACAAATACATAATAAAACCAAAACATATTAAAATTATATTTGTTGGATAGCTCATTCCAAGGACTTCCATCATACAATTAGGTATGTGACATCTCCTCCATTTTCATCCTCAAATCGAGCTTCGAAGGGAAAAATTATGGAGTTTTTGGTGCCAAAGAGGGAGAAGGGGGGGAAAGGGGGGTTCGAGTGAACCCCCTTACCACAACCCATTCCTTTGCTTTTTTTCCTAGGAAATGTGGGACCCAACATTTAATGGGTTCGCTCGAAGGGGGGTTCTAGCGAACTCCCTTTGGTTCACTTGATTATTTTTTTGCATGGGGGCACTTTTTGCAACTTTTCCTTCCTCACTAAAATTGTAAACTAGTTTTGTGGGTTTACCCTCAAAGGTTGATTTGAAGGGGCGTTGGCTGACGTTAGTAGGCTGTATTACCATGGTAAAAGTGGTGTTATTTGTTATCCCTATTTACATGATGGCTTGTGTTGGATATATGCTAAGAAGGGTGGCCAAACAAATAACTTTCTATCAAAGGAAATTGGTATGGGAAGGGGCTCAAGAGAAAGAACGCATCTCACTAATTGGCCGAGGGACCCTCTTGAAACAAAAGGAGTTTGGTGGGGTGGGAATTGAGGTAAAATTTTAGCATATGGCTTTGGGAGAAAAACTAGCCTGTTGTATTTTCAAAAACCTGAAGGCTCTTTGGAGTAAAATATTAAGAGAAAAATATCTGGATTCATGGGAGGCTAAGCAGATTCTCACTATTGCAAATCCTCATAGAGGCTCAACATTGTGGAACTTTATGGTAAGGTGTAGACAATTAATAATTGACCACCTCACATGGATTATTAAAGATGGTTTGAGAGAATCTTTCTGGCATGACTCATGGAATGGATACACACCCATAGACACCTTCCCAAATATGGAAGAGGCCATTCAACTATCAAGTTTGGTGTATGGTGAGAACGTGGCCTCTATGTAGTTTTGAAAAGGGAGTGTGGTAGATGAGACTTCAAGAGGAAAAAAAATGAAATGTTGGAAGGTGGTGTTAGGGTGCTTCTCCTCGCATAATTGAACAAAAGGTTTCTTGCTTTCACAGGAGAAAGAGACTCCCTCAATTAGTGCTAAGTGAAAACAAGAGAATACTCGACAAGGATCAGCTACAAAGTCCTAAGAATGGAACAAGAAACAAAAATTTGTCCAAAAGAGCTCCTTTGGGGTAAATTCATTCTTCCAAAGGTTGGTGCATTCACCTAGACAACAATGCACTACCATATTCAGATAGGGGAAAGGTTGAAATGGATTGAGATGGCAGGTCTGTTTAGGTGTCCACTTTGCAAAGATGAGGAAACAACAAACCACCTTTTGGTGGGGTGTGCCTTCACACAAAGTTGGCATTTTTTCTGTGATAAGATGGTTTGGCGAGATCCATTGCATAATGGTTTAAAAGATATATTCTTTTCTTGGCCTCAAATAAATATGGGTTATGCTCTAGTAGGGTTATGACAAGAGGTTCCCACAATGGTAGTTTGGCAGTTGTGGTGCGAGCGAAATAATAGAATTTTCAAAGGTAAATATTTTGGATTAAGTGAGATTAAACGTAAAATTGAGTTTGGGATCTCAGAGCATTTTAATGTTGCTTCTCAAAATAGTCATTTTAGGTTCTTTTCAAAATGGGATCAACATATGGAAATTAATTGGCCCATGGTAAAGAAATAAAGTGTAAGTCTAATGAAGTGGAAGTAGTGTAGGGAAGGGGCGAGGTGGATGCTTCTGCCAAGGGAAGACTAAAGTTAAATTTTGATGGGGCCTCGAAGGGTAACTCGGGCCCCTTAGGTTTTGGTTTTGAAGTAAGAGATTTTGAAGGTAGAGTGATTTGGGAAGCCTTTATTAAGCTTCAGGATGGTTCTAATAACGATGCAGAGCTGGTTGCTTTATTTGAAGGCTTAAAATATTGTGTGGAAAAAATCTAATGGTGGTCGATATTGAAGGAGATTCTAAGGTGGTTGTGTGAGATATAAGTTTAAGACATGCCCCAAGTTGGAAATTGTCATGTTGGATTGCCAAAATATCTCTTTTATTGGATCTTTTAGAAACATATTCGATAGGCCATGTTTACAGGAAAGCTAACATGCTAGCAGATGTGCTGGAAAATGAGGCCATAGCCCAGGAGGTTAAGATGAAAGGCTCTTCAAATTTGAGCACGTGGGATAGCCTGGGTGTGTTGGCGGTGGATGGTTAATCGTTCATGGGTGGAGGCAGATAATTGACTATTGGTGGTTCATATGGTATTATGAATCTAGCGGCACTTTAACGTGTCATCTTATTTCTCTATTGAAAGGGCTATGGTGGTCAAGTAATCATCCTTTTAAAAAAAGGTGGATCCTGAGATTTTGGTTCGATAGTGCAAAGGTGTGACTTTGAAGCCATTTGTATTGTTTTGGCCTGCTCAAATCTTTGCAACATCCTTCCTCGAATGGTGGTTCTTCTAGGAGGATGCAATGAGTTAACTCTCAGAGGCCTCTATTTATTGCATGCTTGGATAAATGATGTGGCATCAGTGAAGGGTACTTATGGGGTTGAGTTAAGAGGAGGTGTTGGCTGGGTGTAATTGTCCAGCCATGTTGGTAGAAGTGTTGGTTGTGTGTAGGTGTTATAAAATCTTTGTGGGGAGAGGTGAGTTCAAGGAGGATATTTTGGAAACCTATGAAGCCCAGCTATCTTGAATTTTTAATTATGCATCAGAAGAGCTCATTGGTGAGATAAAAATAGTGATAGGGGATCACATGTTGTAGGGTGATCACCTGCATGATGGAATTATGTTGGGGTACTTCATGATGAATATGTTATATTCGACAAGGAGTAAGGAGGTGGTAAGGAAATGTATTAATCTCTTGGCTAATATACACAAGGAAGCTACCTCGTTGGCTCTGGAAGCAAGTGAGGAGTAGCCTGCTAAAAGTTTTGTGTGTAACATCATTGATGTTGTGAAGACTCATGTGCATATGAAAATGCAAGAAGTGTTGGATGTTGTGGTTGTGTTGTTGATATTTGGTTGCCATTGATGTCAACACTATTACCATTGATGCATTGTAGGTTGTATATGTCGAGGATATTGAGAAAATTGTTAAAGAAAGAGTTGTAGGTTGACAGTGGAACAGTGAAGGTCATGAAGGTGTCTTGCTCAATACGTTGATGATCAATCGTTGTGGACTAAAGGGTTTATTGCTAGGTGTATCTAGTTTATTCACTGAAAGTTTCAGAGGTTTGCGTGAAGATTTAATCGTGTTATGAACAGTTGTGTTCTGACAATTTTTTTGTGGCTTCAGTTGGTGTTCCTAATTGAAGTTGATGTGATTCTAGTAATTTCAATTACTGTAGATTCCTCACTGATGATTCTTGGTGCTTGTGGATGTTTCTAGATCATGCTTTATCTTTGTTGCATGTCCGCATTGATCGATGTGCTCGTGGTCGGTGATTTTTCTCTTGTGTGTTCAGGTTTTTAAGTTCTTGGCCAACATGGTGGTTGTAACGTGTTGTGGATCCTTGGAGATTAAAATTTGAATGTTTGGAATGCTCGAGGATATTTTTTTAATTCTTCATTATATTGTGGCCGACAATGTTTGATTCACATTGAAAATTTACTTGTAAATTTGGGCTGACATTGTGTATATGTTCTATATTTTGGCCAAAGAAGTTGTTGATGTAAATCCATGTTGCAGGTATATAAGAATGGTTGTTTGTGAAAATTCAAGTGTGTGTGTGTGAGAAGAGGAAGAGAAAATGTGCGAATAGTGATCTAATCATTCGATTGCAAAGCAAAGTGTGAAGAAGTTTGAGCGAAGTGTGAAGGAGTGTTTATGTGCTTAACCGAAACTGTAATCAGGATTTTGTAGAAGCTATTTTCTCAATTCATACCTTGCGGATCTAATCCAAATTTCTATAAAACATGGTGTCTTCCTTGGACAGTGAGCCCTCTTGTATTTGATTAGTGAGCTCTAGGCAGTGTGCCTGAATGCATGTGCATTCCCATTATTCTTCATTATACTTTTAACAAGGTATAATATTGTGGATGAACATCCACCATGGTTTTTCCCCTAACAGGGTTTCCACGTAAAAAATCTTGGTGTTCTCTGTGTTTTTGATGTGTTGATTGTCTGTGGTTTATTGTTAATTCATCATATCTGAGATTTAGTAAAGTTTGAAAAGTTTAAATATTCTATGACAACTGATTCACCACCCCCTCTCAGTTGTTTGTCCTTGTTTTTCCAACAATTGGTATTAGAGTAGGTTCCTCTAAAGAAGTTTAAAAGCTTGAGGTGATCTGAGATGACATCATACAAGAAGGAAAGCCCTAGATTCGATGGAACAAACTACTCTCTGTGGAAAGCCAGAATGGAATGTCACTTGACGTGTATTGATGAACCCTTTTGGAAGATTACAAAGAACATATATGTTATTCCTTAGAATGGTCCTTCCACTCCTGATGAGATTAAAGAGGTTGAGATTAACATCAAGGCTATTGAAACTTTGTTGAGTACTCTGACGGATTCGAAAATGACAAATGTGATGGATCTGAAGACAACTCATGAGATTTGGAAGAAGCTGGAGACTTTATATGAAGGAGATGCACTTGTAAAGGTCATTAAGCTATCGAGTTTGAAAGGCGAGTATGAAACTTTGAATATGGGTGAAGATGAAAATATTTCTTCTTTTATGCAAAGAGTAAATGAACTTGTGATGGGTATTAGATGTGTCGTTGGTACCTTGGATGAACAAGAAATTTTAGCTAAAGTGCTAAGATTATTGCCTCCCTCTTACAAATCAAAGGCTCATGTTATTAAAGAGCTCAAAATAGTAACAAACATGAGAAGAGATATGTTGATTGGTAAACTTGTTGCCTTTGAGTTGAGTGAATTTGGTGATTCTGCCCCCAAGACTGAATCTACATTTAAGGCCTCTGTATCTAGAAGAAACAAGCAAAGATATGATCCAGGAGAGAGTTCTAGAATGACATTCAAGTATGAGGAAGAGATGAAACAACTTGAAGATGAAGAAAGAGAGGTAGAAGAGTTGGAAGCACTAATTGTAAAGAAAGAAGGAAAAGTACAAGGTGAGTATAAAGGAAAGTTTCCTATTAAATGTTTCTCTTGTAGTAAAATAGGTCATTTTGCTTCAAGGTGTCCTGAAAGAGTTCCTAGGTCTAAGCCTAACAAACCTAGATTTCAAAAGAAATGCTATTATGTTGAAGAAGGTGTGACTGATGAAGAATATGATAAAGAAAGCTCTTGTAGCCTGAATTGAAGAAAAGGATGAGTGGGTTATTGACAGCGGATGCTCACATCATATGACTGGTGACAAAAGAAAATTTGTAAGTCTAGAGAAATATGACGGTGGGGTTGTAAGATTCAGAGATAACAATGCTAGTGTGATTCATGGCAGAGGATCTACTTGTCTTGGAAGTAAGCATAACACTGATGATGTCCTTTATGTTGAAGGCTTGAAGCATAACCTATTGAGTGTTGGACAGATGGTGGACAAGGGTTATGATCTTCAATTCAAAGATGGAAGATGTAGGATACTTGGAAGCTCTGGAAATATGATTGCTTCAGGTACAAAGACAAGAGGTAATATTTTTCACTTGAGTGCTACTAATGTAAGTTGTTTAATTTCCCAAGTAGATGAAAGATGGTTATGGCATAGGAGGTTGTGTCATGTGAATTTTGATAACATTGTCAAGGTAAGCTCCACTCAAGCAATAAGAGATCTACCTAAGCTAGTAAAGCCTACTAAAACAATATGCAGGGAATGTCAGATGGTAAAGCAAACTAGAGTTTATTTTCAGAGCAAATAACATCGGTCTAATGGAATACTGGAGCTAGTGCATACTAATCTGTGCGGTCCCTCCAAAATCAGAAGTCTACAAGGAGAAATGTACTTTATGTTGCTTATTAATGATTACTCTAGGATGATATGGGTTGCTTTCTTAAGAGAAAAATGTGAAGCATTAAAGAAGTTCAAAAGTTGCAAAGCTATGGCAGAGAATGAGACAGGTCTGAAAATAAAATGCCTAAGGTCAGACAGAGGTTGTGAGTTCACTTCTTGGGAGTTCAATTCTTTCTATGAAGAGCATGGAATCAAAAGGCAGTTATTTGCTCCCCGTACCCCTCAACAGAATAGAGTTGTAGATAGAAAGAATAGAACAATTCTGGATGTTACTAGAACAATGATGATAGAAGGAAATGTGCCTCACATCTATTGGAGAGAAGTTGTAAACACTAGCAGTACACTCTAAATCGGGTAAATATCAATGGTATTTCTGGTAAGAAGTTCCTTTTGAGCTATGGTTTGGTTAAAATCCTACTGTTAAATACTTCAAGATCTTTGGAAGCAAGTGTTATATTAAGAGAGATGAGGACATAGGGAAGTTTGATGCAAGGAGCGATGAAGGAATTTTTCTAGGTTACTCTACTAAAAGCGAGGCTTACCAGTGCTATAATACAAGATTGAGAAAAATGGTTGAAAGTGAAAATGTCAGAGTTGATGAGAACTCTGCTAGGTCATCCAGATACTGTGGATATGATTCAGATGACCAACAAGATAGTACAGAAAAAGGGAAGAATGCTCAGACACAGAATCAAGTTCAAATTGTTTTGGTAAATCAAGAAAGGCAGGAAGGAGAGACAAGTGGAAGTGCAGAAGAAAGAACAAAAGAACTAGAAGTGTGAGAGAACCCTAAAATTCTGAGGTATATAAAGCCAAATCATTCTGAAAATTAAATTATAGGAGACAAGAATAAAGGTGTGCAGAGTAGAAGAAGGATTGTAGAAGAATATTGTTTGATTTCCAAGACTGAGCCTAACAATGTCAATGAATCTTGTAATGATGAACACTGGATGGAAGCTATGAAGGAAGAACTGATGCAAATTGAAAAGAATGATACATGGATTCTTGTTCCCAAACCTAAAGATAAAAATGTGATTGGTCCTAAATGGGTCTTTCAGAATAAGTTGAATGAACAAGGTGAAGTGGTTTGAAATAAAGCAAGATTGGTATGTAAAGGGTATTCACAAATGGAAGGTATTGATTTTGAAGAAACCTTTGCCCCTGTTGCCAGAATTGAAGTTGTAAGATTATTTCTTGCTTATGCTACATATAAGAACTACAAATTCTATCAAATGGATGTGAAGTCAGCTTTTCTAAATGGTGAGTTAGAAGAAGAGGTATATATTGAATAGCCGAATGGATTTCAACTGACTGATAGGGAAGACATGGTTTTCCAATTGAAGAAAGATCTGTATGGAATCAAGCAAGCCCCCAGAGCCTGGTATGCTAGACTAGATAAATACTTACTAAAGCTTGGATTCAATAAATGTACTTCTGACAATAACTTGTATTTTAAGTTGGATTATGATAAAGAGTTGATTATTGAAGTCTTTGTTGATGCATTATTTTTGGAGGAGATGATGATCTATGTATGAAGTTTGCCGATGAAATGAAAAGTGAATTTGAAATGAGTATGATTGGAGAGATTAAGTTCTTTCTAGGATTGCAAGTCACTGAGTTAGACAATGGGATTTTCATATCTCAGTCCAAATATGTGAGAGAGTTGCTGAAGAAGTTTGGCATGGAAGATTCAAAGGTTGTTGGAACACCCATGGTAACCATATGCAAGTTAACATAAAATGATGACTCTCCTAAGGCAAATCAAACAAGATACAGGTCAATGATTGGAAGATTGCTCTACTTAACTCAGACCAAACTAGACATCATGAATGTTGTGTGTATGGTTGCTAGATATCAAGTTTATCCAAAAGAATCTCATGTGACTACTGTAAAGAGAATTTTTAGATACCTGAAAGGAATAGTTGATTTTGGGCTTTGGTATCCTAAAGATGATGATCTTACCTTGAGTGCCTATATTGATGCAAATTGGGCAGGAGATGTAGATGACAGGAAAAGCACTAGTGGTGGTGCCTTATTCCTAGGGAAGAAGCTGGTGTCTTGGTTGAGTAAAAAACATAATTCCATATCCCTATCTACTGTTGAGGTAGAATATATTGTTGCCACAAATAATTGTACTCAAGTGTTGTGGATGAAACAAATGTTGAAAGATATTAGAGTAGTATATGATGAGCCTATTGCCATATACTGTGACAACTCAAGTGTAATAAACATATTGAAGAATCTAGTGCTACACTCTAAGACCAATCATATATCAATCAAGTTTCACTTCTTGAGGGAGAAAGTGAGTGAGAAAGAAGTCAGACTGGAGTATGTGCCTACCAAAGAATAGATTGCAGACATTTTCACCAAGTCGTTGCCAAAGGATACTTTTGAGTATCTTAGAGGGATGCTAGGGGTGATTACCCCTCCTGATATGAACTAGGGATGCATTTAATTGCATCAATCTGTGTGTTTCATATTTATATTTTGATCTGGATTGATGTTTTCATGGCTGCTACTCAGGGGGAGTAGTCAGATGTGCATATATGTGGTTCAAAGCTTGTATGTGGAAAGATAATGCTTATATTTTCCATTGATGTCAAAGGGGGAGAAGATTCATGTGAAAAACTATGAATTATTTGGTGAGAAGAGCCTTGTGGGGAGAAGATCATGTAGAAGAAGTTGAGGAGAAGAGTCTGAATCATCAGAATCTAAGGGGGAGTAAGTGTTAATTGAGAGTTGCGTTGATGGTGTTTTTTTTCACATCATGTGTTGCCATCAATTCCAAAGGGGGAGATTGTAGGATGTTGTGGTTGTGTTGTTGATATGTGGTTTTCATTTATGTCAACACTATTAGCATTGATGCATTGTAGGTTGTATATGTTGAGGATATTGAGAAAATTTTTAAAGAAAGAGTTGCAGGTTGACAGTGGAACAATGAAGGTCATGAAGGTGTCTTGCTCAATATGTGTCTTTCTCAGTACGTTGATGATCTATCATTGTGGACTAAAGGGTTTATTGTTGAGTGTATCTAGTTTATTCACTGAAAGTTTTAGAGGTCCACGTGAAGATTTAATCATGTTATGAACAATTGTGTTCTGACAATTTTTTCTGTGGTGTTCCTGATTGAAGTTGATGTGATTCTATTAATTTTAGTTGTGGATGCCTCTTTGATGATTCTTGGTGCTTGTGGATGTTTCTAGATCATGCTCTATCTTTGTTGCATGTTTGCATTGATCGGTGTGCTCGTGGTCAATGATTTTTCTCTTGTGTGTTTGAGTTTTTATGTTCTTGGCTGACATGGTGGTTGTAACGTGTTGTGGATCCTTGGAGATTAAAATTTGAATGTTTGGCGCACTCGAGGATATTTTTTTAAGTCTTCATTATATTGTGGCCAACGGTGTTTGATTCACATTGAAAATTTACTTGTAAATTTGGGCCGACATTGTGTATATGTTCTATATTTTGGCTGACGAAGTTGTTGATGTAAATCCATGTTGTGGATATATAAGAACGGTTGTTTGTGTGAAATCAAGTGTGTGTCTATGTGAGAAGAGGAAGAGAAAATATGTGAATAGTGATCTAATCATTCAATTGAAGAGCAGAGTGTGAAGAAGTTTGAGTGAAGTGTGAAGGAGTGTTTTTGTGCTTAACCGGAACAATAATTAGGCTTCTGTAGAAGCTATTTTCTCAGTTCATACCCTACGGATCTAATCTGAATTTATGTAAGACAGTGTGTCTTCCTTGGGTAGTGAGCCCTCTTGTATTTGAGTAGTGAGCTCTAGGTAGTGTGCCTGAATGCATGTGCATTCCCATTATTCTTCATTATACTTTTAACAGGGTATAATATTGTGGATTGTCATCCACCATGGTTTTTCTCCTAACAGGGTTTCCACGTAAAAAATCTTGGTGTTCTCTGTGTTTCTGATGTGATAATTGTCTATGGTTTATTGTTAATTCATCAAATTTTAGATTAAGTTAAGTTTGAAAATTTTAAATATTTTGTGACAACTGATTCACCCCCCCTCTCAGTTATTTGTCTGTGTTTTGCCAACAGGAAGTGGTGGAGTTCTTCATAGCAGTTGTGATGGCCAAAGATTTGGCCATTTTTCTGGAGTATAGTTGTAAACAAGGAGGTGCTAATGGACTCTATGGTTGATCAATTGACTGATCTAGGACTAGGAATCATTACTGTTTTGTCTTGTATAGAGTAATCGACCCGCTAAATATGGTGTCTATGTGTATGCTTTGTTTCCATAGTAGGTGGTCGGTAAAGCTTTGTTTCGTTGTATCAGCTCTGCCATTTTTGGAGGTGTGTTTCTAGCTGGGCAGCAAAGCCATCTTTGTTTGTAAGCTCTTTTGGTATTAATAGAACTGTGCTACCCACTAAGGTAGCAATTTTCCTTTCTTTTAAAAAGAATATTAAAACAAAAAAACATAGAATGCTTACATAATTTACTTATAAATACAACAATAAGTCATCCATTCATCACAAAAAGTAGATACTTGATCGATTTCACGTAAAAGAATCAACAAGGAGGATTTGCAACATATAATTGATCGATTGCACCAAAAAGAATCAAAAAGCAAGATTTGCACAATTCGAAGACCAAATTCAAGGTTTAATTACTTTTATGAATTTGAATTTTTCTTTTTGATTTTGATTAAATCTTTTATAAATATATCATTAAAAGCTTTTGATTTTGATTTTGAAATTTGCATTAATTTGGCTTTAGAAGGGAGTTTTTGGCTGCATTCTTATTTAAATTTTTTTAATACAAGATTTGAGCTGTTGTTGCAACTTTTTTCCATTTTCAAATCCTTGTGCCAGCTATTTCATTTTGGATCCTTAGTGCCTATGCAAGCTATGCTATTTTTCTATTTTATAGATGATTTATATTAAAATTTATACACTTTGTATATCTTTCTTTTTAAATTTTAAATACATAAAAATCATATCATCGGCGAGAATTGCTTCCCTATCATAGCTGCAATTCTCATTCCAAATTATAGTTCCTTTAAATTTCACTACTAGATTAAAAGAGAAAATGAAATTATGATTTAGAATTTAAAAAATATCTATATACACCCAGTTTTAGTTTGATATTTAGCTTTCTAAATCTAAAAAAAATAGAGACTATATTTTTAATAGATTTTTTTAATTTAAGTCATCATTGGAACTGTAGATATATCTGAATCCCATGTCACCATTTGCATTTTCCATTCATGTCCATATCAATGCAAGACGAGCAGAAAAATATCAGAATCAACCTCCCCCATACATTGGTGTTTATATACCTACTTTGACTTCCTTCTACATTACCAGTACACGGCACAATCACTGTCACTATGAGATTCGCTTCCATGGCTTTTGGTTGTTTCTGGATTTGGTTTTTGGTTGCTAGTTGGATTGTATTCCTCTGCCAAAATGCATATATGGTGTTTTTTGTGTTTTTCAATGTTTCAATCAATGGAGGTGATGCCATAGCGATACAATGTTAAAATGTACACAAAAGTTAATAATAACTATTGTTTTTGAATATTGTATTATCTTAATGTTTAATAAGAATATTTGAACGAATTTTAATTGTTCTTTCTTATACCCCACCAAACAAAGTAATCCACTTAAATGCATATAGCCTAAAAAAAAGCTTTTTAATTTTTACTTTTTACCTTCATACACTCCCTTACACAATCCATGTCTTTTAATTCTTTTTAAGGTTTTAATAAATTGTTAAAGATTTATTTTATAATTAGGTTTTAAGAAGTTTAAAATAGATTATAATTTTTATAGATTTATTTTCTTTTATTATTTTATTATTACTAGAAATAGTTAGGGAAACAAAAATACATAATGATGAACAACAATACTACTACACTAACCCCCCATTACAGTATGATCAACATTATCATTCCCCCTTACAAAAATATTGCTTCAAATTTTTACATTGCCAAAGTAAAGATAAACAACATATAGACGTATAGCCAGTAAGAATTGCCCATAGCCGAAAGGCTCTAACTGTGGGAAACCAAAAACATGTAACCTGGAATTATGCCTTCAACCAAGATCTGTACCTACATACAAAAGCCATCACTACACATCCGAGCTGAGAGGTGCCACCGGGCTGCAAGGGAGATGTTGCACATCCATGTCATCACTAAAGGCTTTTTGGAATTCCTGTAGTGCATTCAAAAAGATTTTTGTTCCTCTGTTATCTAGTATGTGTGTATGCCTGCACATAATGTTCTCCCTAGTGGTCATGGTTGAACCACTCCTGTAAGGCCTTACAAATTGCAGAAGTGATATCTCAATGTGAAGGGTGACTTGCAAGGCAATGTGGAGAAAAGTGAGACTCTTATGTGACTCAATAAGCACCCTCCTGCAACCCTTAAACTTTTCCTCATTTCTTGCTTTCCAGATGTGCCAGAGAATTTCAATAGACAAGAGATTCCAAATTTTAAGACAATCCTTACTTATTTGTTTATCACAAAATAAAACACTTTTCCATCTAGTTTTGTCATTATCCTAGATTTTTAAGTTGAGGCAACAAATTTTTCATATTTCCTTTGCATAGTGTAGACGTCCAATTTTGATCACTTCCATATGATCAAACGTGTCTCCTTATTCATCCAATTGCTCATCCCCTCTATCAATATTAATTAAGCCATTTGTTTAATTAATACCTTGCATCTTACATAAGGGTCCTAAAGTATTTAATTTAATACTTTGCCCCTTTTCCTCCTCTAAATTAAATAAATATACCATTTTATTTAATTTAGTCATATTCCCCTTTTGAAATTAAGATTCATTTTTAATTCCTCTTTTATCTCTCATGGTCACATCCTCCAACTTTTGCAAGTTGGTCTCTAATCAATCTTAATTACCTCATCATCTTCTAATTAACTAGGGTTAGCATGTGCATACCCTTAATCATCATTAGGGTCACATCCTCCATAATCTCCCACTTGCTTCTAATGAGTCATTAGTCCATCTAACTGAGTACTTGCACAACCTTAATCACTTGGTTAGCCTAACCTAATCCTCCTCCCACTTATGGCATGTGTCCTTAAGTCAACCTTATTAAAGGATTTCTCCTTTTGGACAAGGCACTCCACTTCCCCATTTGAATTTTTAATTCACCTTTTAATCCCCCAAGGCACCCAAAAGGAATTTTTAATTCCTTCACTTCTCCCCACATGTCCTTCACTTATTCTTTATTCTTTCCCATCTCCCCATGAGAATATTTGAGGAATTTTTAATTCCTCACATGTCCTCTCACCCATATGGAGACAAGGACCTCCTTTATGAGGAGATCTTGTCCAATCCCAAGGTACTTTGTACCCCCCTCCATGTCATGTACCATCCTTCCACCTCATGTCCACTTCACCTTTTAGGGCTATATCACATGCCACATGTCAAATGTGAGGGCTTGTGAGTTCTCAACTCACCTTAGCCCTACATCTTGATATTTGGTGGCTCAATCTTGGCCATCCATCTCCTCTAGGAATTTTCAAAATTCCTATAAATACCCCCTCTTTTCTCTCATTTAGGGAAGATCATTTTGCTAGCCAAACTCTTGCAGTTTTGTTTCTCAATCTACACTTAGCCATTTTCATGTTTTCATCCATTTGCACTCATCCTCACAACATCATTTAGCTTGCATCTTGTGCCATCCAAGGAGCATACACATCAAAGATCGAAGGGCCAACCAAAGGATCGATTCGACACAAGGTATAGAGTTCTATTTTGTTGCTTTCATCTTGTGTTGTTTCCAACTTAGGCTAATCTTGAGGTGTAGGTTGTTTTGGTGTTTATTTGCACTCTTTTACTTGCTGCTCATTTTCTAACGCTCACATTTGACCTATCACATTTCTAGCACGCCCGGTGGGACCCACAAACGGGTCTCTTTCTTTCATGTTTGCTATTTTTTGCATTTTTGCAGGTCCGGGTTACAGAGTGGCGGACTGTCCTGCAGTGGCGGACCTGTCCTGACAGAGTGGCGGACCTTTCCTGCTGTGGCGGACCTATCCTGCTATGGTGGACCTATCCTAATGTTGTGGCGGACCTGTCCTAATGCAGTGGCGGACCTGTCCTAATGCAGTGGCGGACCTGTCCTAATGCAGTGGCAGACCTGTCCTAATGCAGTGGCAGACCTGTCCTGAAGTGGCGGACCTGTCCCTGCAGAGTGGCGGACCTGTCCTCCAGAAGGTAAAATTTCAAGTTTTTGTCAATTATCTTTTGGTAAATTAGGCACATATTTTAATTAAAGGGGTCAATAAACCTTGTTTGGCATGTTTGGGAAGGCTATTTGACGTATCCAATCCCCTTGCGCCATTTGGCGATCCTGGGTGACGAGAAATCGTAGCTTTCCAAGTCCTTTTGAGTCACCCCTTTTTCATTTTCTTAGTGGGACCTGCTTGGGGATTTCATCAACCCAAGGGACGATTCCAACCACGCGTACCAATGGGGTATATAAAGGGGGGAGAGTGAAAACTGTACCTCAATCCAACCACGTTGTAATTGGTGAAGTGTCAAGATGACGTCAAGAGTTGGTCTGAGCCTTTAGTATCTCGCTAAGGTTCCCGACTCACGCTTGTAACGGGTTGGTGTTCACAGTTTGGGCCTCACGTACCGAGTGTATATCGAGGACTCCTTAGCAACCATGTGCATCTTAGAGTAGAAGACTTTGTTGACCATACCCGTTTCTACTAATCGTAGGGTTGTGCTGTTTGAATTGTCCTTCTTGTGAAAAAACTAGTGATTATTAGTTTGGCCAAGTCTTTTATGATTGCTATATTTTGGGTCCTTTGCCTTACCCATCTATCAAAACATCAAGCTTAAAATTATCCTTTGGCAAACCTATCCCTGTGCTGTGGCGGACCTGTCCTAATGCAGTGGAGGACCTGTCCTTGTGATGTGGCGAACCTGTCCTAGTGCAGTGGCGGACCTATCCTAGTGCAGTGGCAGACCTATCCTTGTACTATGGTGGACCTGTACTAGTGCAGTGGTGGACCTGTCCTTGTTATGTGGCAGACCTGTGCTTGTGTTGTGGCGGACTTGACTTTTGACCAGCCTATATGATCACTTGGCATCCCTTGTCTCTCTGTTTTGAACGTCGATACGACCATTCAACATCCAAAACAAAAATCTGAATGTCTGTTTCGAGTCTCCATCCCTTCGTTCTAAGAGTCATTTGTCCTGAACACTCTTTTGCTTGTTTCGAGAGCCATTCGTCTATCTTGAGACGCTCCCCATCCGTCCTAAACCCGCTTTCATCTTCGATCTTCGTTATTCCATATAAACCCCGTTGGAGTTGTTATCCAAGTTGACCTAGGTGTTCGTCCCTAATCATAATCATCATAGCTGGCTTAGGATCGCTATCCATCTTAAGTTAGTTATCCTTTCTGACCCAATCAATCTGCTTCTATCTCAAGTTGGATTCGGTGTCGTTATCATACATCCACCTTTCAATCAATACCTAGTGTTACCAAGGATCCTTCTTAAACTCGGTTGTGGATCTCGGTCTTCATCATATTTATCATCACATCAATCCTAATCATCCGACCAATCCAACCCCCACATCATCAAATCTATCTGAATCAAAATCCAAAACATGGACTAATCCAGTGTCATCAAATCAATCCACATCGGTCTAACCGATTGTCATCAGTCAATCTCCCATCAAATCGAATCAATCTTTCATCATCAAGGTCTTTCTAATATCTTGATCCCTCTCATCATCTTGCATGCCCATTCAGACTCGATCACAGGAAAAGAAAATGGCTAACCAACAAGCCTTGAATGCCCAATCAAACAATCCTCAAGATCCCAATAACACAATGAACATCCCTCACAATCCCCACAACGGTACCTCATCACAATCCAACATGGATGGTCAAAACACGTCACCACCTGGGGAAGAAAACATGGCTGATCAACCTGAGCTCACATTCGAGGAACACTTCAGCAATCCTGTTAATGCACAAATGACAGAATTCCTTCTCGAAAGACATGGTGACAAGATCTTGGCTCACTTGATTGACAAAGGCGTTAAGTTGCCGTCAGGTGTCGACTTATCCAAGTATGGCACCTCCAAATCTAATGTACCCCAAGGTTCACATGACGTCCCCAGTAGCTCATATGTCCCCAACGTTCCTTCCGTAGAAGGTTGGCATCAACCTGAGTTCGGCAACGCTGTCCTGTATCCCGTCGGCAATCCTACACATCCCACCATCTCGGTCACGGGAACACCCCAAACCATTGACCCCAATGATCCTTTTGCCTATGGCATGCCCCAAAACATCCCACAACTGCAACCATTAATGCTACCGGCACCACTCCCCTCAAACCCGCCTCCTGTTAACACTGGGGGCAACCCTTTTGTCACCTTGCCCCCACCTCCTAGGGCTACCAATCCTCCACCATCATCATTCATACCCCAACAACTGCCCCAATCTACCAATCCTCCACCATCGTCATTCATACCCCAACAACCACCCCAATCTACCAATCCTCCACCATCGTCATTCATACCCCAACAACCGCCCCAATCTAACAATCCTCCACCATCATCATTCATACCCCAACAACCGTCCCAATCCAACATCCCTCCTTCATCGTCATTTGTATCCCAACAACCTCCCCAAGCCTATGCTCCCACTAGTGCTCAACAACCTCCCTCGCACAACATCTCAATCGCACCTCTACCTCAACAAAAACCATTGGTCAATCCCCTATTTTCAACACAACCATCATAGCATCAACCGCAAGGAAATCAACCTCGGCCTTCAGCCCTGACCATATCTCCATTCCTTGCATCCATTTTATGCCCGCAAGCGCAACCACCACATAACATCCCATCTCGCCCACCACAGCCGCCAACTATGCATCAACAACCACCCCATCATTACAACTATTATAACCAGCAACAATATCAACAACAACCCTCCTATGTGGCATCACAACAGTCATATCAGCACCCCCAACATTCGCAAGCTAATCAACAACACCTTCTCATTACTTCCCAACAGTACACCACCCATAACTACCTGACCCATACATATCTCGCCTCGCAACAACAACCTCTTTATCAACAAGGTCCCTTGGTGTATTAGCAGGGGATGTCATCTCCTCATCCATACGCCCATCTCCAAACATCATCTCAGAATCCACAATCGTCCTACCATCAATATCTGTCCAACACACCGGCCAATGCGGACATACTAGAAATCAAAGCCGCTCTGAAAGATCTCCAGGCAGGGACTGGCAAACAATCATTCAAGTTTGAAGATATATGCCCATATCCGTATGATCCCTCCATCTCATTGATTCCCTTTCCCAAACATTTTGAAATGCCAAAGTTTGACAAATATAAGGGGAACAAAGATCCTAAGGCCCACTTACAGGAGTTTTACTCCTAGTGTCAAGAAGTTATCCACAATGACAACTATCTCTTGCGCCTATTTCCTCGAAGTCTGGCAAGCAACGCGCTAGGGTGGTTCATGACCCTCGAAAAGGGATCTATAAAATCTTTTGCAGACCTGTCTGAGAAGTTTGTCTCCTACTTCTCCTTCAATTTGGAGAAAGATACCGATACCTTGGATCTTCTAAAAGAGAAACAACGTGAAGGGGAAACCTTTACTAACTACCTTCAGAGGTGGCGTGCCCTAGCAAGCCGAATGAAAACCCCTTTGAAAGAAAAGGACATGGTCACCCTCTTCGTGGAGAACTCTCATCCTGACATGGCTCATAACTTTGATTACACTGTGTCACCACTTTCGCGGAGGTGGTAGAGAAGGGACCCATCCTTGAGCATGCCCTTGTTGCCAAGGGGCACATCAAAATATATAATCAAGATAAGGAAAGGTCATTCAATGACAAGCCACGTTTTTGGAACAAGAACAAAAATGCAGTAAATGATGGTGTTACTGATACTAAACATGTCCACATGGCCAACACATCCCAAAACAACAACAATCCATACCTAATGCCATATCTGTACCACAAGGGACATCCCGTCCTCCCCAACAATCCAATCAGAATAACCAAGGGAACGCCAAACGCCAGTATGCTCAATTAGGAGAACCCTTGAGTGTCGTCTTCAATAAGCTGTTATAGATCAGCTCTCTGATCATGTACCCTGTCACCAAGCCACTCGACGAATCCAAACCTAAGCCCGCATGGTTTAGGGAAAATGAATATTGTGAGTTCCATAAAATCAAAGGACACTCTTTGAATAAGTGTCAAGGTCTGAAAAACTACGTCCAGGATCTCATAGATCGAGGTGACATCAAGGTTGACCCTAGTCAAGCTCCGTCGTCCAATGCTCAATTGCAGATCTATCAAAACGCCTTCCCAAACCATAACCAAGGCCCGAGCACCTCCAACAGTAATCCTCAAAATAACAACACAAATAATGTGAGCTATAAGAATGTACCCCTCAATTACGAGGGTATTATTCATTACATCAGCAGGTAGAACCTCGTGTATCCATGATACATGTCAAAGCTAAAGACCTTCAATGTGTTGTCACTACATGACGAGCCCGCATCACCGTTCCTGCAGCCTCTGCACCCGCCCAATCGACTCCTGTAACCTCCTAGTACAACATCCTTGATCACTTAGGAAAGACCCCTGCACATATCTCCATTTTGGATTTACTCAAGTCTTCCCCCGTGCATCAAGAAATCCTCAACAGAGCCCTACAGGAAACCCATGTGCCTAATAACATTGATCCTACACAGTTCCAAGCTTTGGTAGGACACCTAGCTTCATCTCACCAACTGCACTTCAGCCAAAACGATATGCCCAACATTGATGTCAATCACAATCGCCCCTTACATATTGAAGTCGTGGTTGCCCGTCATAAAATAAAAAGAGTCTTGGTAGATAATGGCTCTGCCCTCAACTTGTGCACTCTAAAGTTCATAAAATAGGTGGGGTATACTCAAGAAGATTTAAGTAATCAGATCATCACAATCAAGGCTTATGATAATGCAGAAAGGAATTCAGAAGGGATCATCAATCTTCCTGTCCAAGTGGGACCGGTGGTTCAGTGCATTACCTGCCATGTCCTTGATCTGGACTTGCCATATAATCTCCTCCTCGGTCGTCCATGGCTCCATGCTATGCAAGCCGTCCCCTCCACCTACCATCAGTGCCTCAAATTCCTAGTCAACGGACAAGAGGTCACCATCTATGCCGACCTCCAACCATTTGAATACTGTCGCGCTTTAGAAGCGTCATTTCCCCATTTACATTATTGTCCTGGGGTTGAAATGGGGGCATCCCAGTCATCATCCACTAATCCACTCTCCACTGCAAAAACCACTCCATCCTCCACCACTGAGCCTACAGTCACTAAAGTCCAGATCATTGACAAAGGGTGTGGCGAGTATGAAATGCATACCGCTCTTAATGTAGCGACCATGCCACCATCACCACACGAGTATGGTCAACCTTCACATGCCACCCCAAAAGAAAATAAGACTATCACCTTCCATGGCAAAAACATCCCTACCACCACTTTCGTATCCCCAAGTATCAAGATAGATGCACCGGAAGAGGACATAAGCCAATGGGTCTACCGAGAAGAACCCCAGCCGAAAACTCCTCTCAAGGAATACTTTCAAGAAAAGTACCCCTGGCCAACAAAGTTCGTGGAAAAGCATAACTATCAAGGCAGGGGCCTAGGAAAGGAAGAATAAGGGCGGTTGCGACCCATTGATACGTCTCCGCTACCAAAAAACATGGGCATTGGGTATGACAGAAAGCAGAAAGGCCCCGAAACATCGTTTAATGCTTCCAATAGTGTAGATGTGGACAATGGCTCATTGGAAGATATACCCGAGGAGGAATCCATCATACGTGCATATGATGACGTCGATCATGCCAATCTATCTTCCATGTTCGAATTTTTATCCATCTGCACTATTAACCTATCCCTTTGTCACCCTGAGCTTATTGATTGGGACCTACGTACCAGCACACCTGTCAGTATGTTTGCGGATACATATGTCAACCTCATGGGATTGGGGGAGGATGAACACTCCAGTCGCAAAAATAAGAATAAGAAAGGAAAAAAATGCTCATCTAGTGAAAACCTCCCTGAGGCACTTCCTGACCTTGAAAAAGTAAAAATAAAGGACGCATCTGATGGCAAAAACCTCGAAGAGGCACTAGAAGATGGAGATGTTCATCTTCCCCTTATGGGAACTCAGTTATCTGCCCGATCATCTATTCTAATTGAAGAGACTCAAGAAGTCAATCTGGGAACTGTTGAAAGTCCTAAAGTCACCTACGTAGCTAAGTCACTCTCAGAGCAAGAGTATCCGGTCATCGTGCAGCTACTCCAAGAGGGAATCGTTAACTTTTCTTGGTCATACTCAGACATGCCCAGCTTAGACCCCGCTTTAGTGGTTCATCACTTGGACATTCGCCCAGACGCCAAGCCTATCAAACAAAAACTCCGCAAGATGCATCCACAAGTCGCCTTGTTAGTAAAGAAGGAATTGGAGAAGTTATTAGAGGCGGGTTTTATTAGACCAATTGACTACTCTGAGTGGATCTCCAATATAGTTCCAGTTGCCAAACCAAATGGAGACATTCGCGTCTGCACAGACTTCAAGGATCTTAACAAAGCCTGCCCAAAAGATGACTTCCCCCTGCCCAACATTGACATGTTGGTCGACCTGACAGCAGGACATGAGATGTTATCCCTTATGGATGGCTTCTCCGGGTATAACCAGATCTGAATCGCACCTGAGGACCAACACAAGACCGCCTTCACAACTCCTTGGGGCACTTTCTGCTACAATGTTATGCCCTTCGGTCTCAAAAATGCGGGGGCAACATATCAAAGGGAAATGATGGTTATCTTCCATGACCTCATACACATCATCATGGAGGACTATGTCGACGACCTATTAGGAAAATCCAGAACACGAGCATAACATCCTGCCATCTTGAAAAAGATATTTGAGCGATTAGAGCACTACAAGCTGTGGCTGAATCCAAAAAAGTGTGTCTTTGGGGTCACTTCAGGAAAGTTGTTGGGTTTCATAGTCTCTCGCAGGGGCATTGAGGTTGATCCCACCAAGGTAAAAGCTATCCTGGACATGCCACCTCCATGCAATCTCAAACAGTTAAGAAGCCTCCAGAGGAAGATGCAGTCCATCTGTCGGTTCATAGCCCAGCTGGCAGATAAGTGTCAGCCATTCACTCATCTCCTGAAAAAAGATTCCACCTTCCGATGGAACCAGCAGTGTCAGATGGGCTTCGATAAAATTAAGGAATATTTAGCCCATCCCCCGATACTGATGCCCCCTATTCCCAGCAAACCTCTCTTGCTTTACATCTCCGCCACTTCAGTCACGCTGGGGGCATTGTTGGCACAACATGATGAGTCGTCGAAAGAGAGGGCAATCTACTACATCAGTTAGACATTGGTTGGCTACGAGCTAAACTACTCCCCCATGGAAAAATCCTGCCTTGCACTCGTCTTCAACACACAAAAGCTTCGACATTACATGCTTAGCCATCCAGTTAAATTAATTGCCAAGATCAATCCATTGAAGTATCTGTTATCTAGAACCACTCTGACTGGCCGCATGGCTAAGTGGGTCATGCTCCTCAGTGAATTCAACATAGAATATGTGGACCGCAAGGCTATTAAGGGACAGATAATCGCAGATTAGTTAGCCAAAGCTCCTCTAGTTGATACTCATCCATTGATCATGGAATTCCCTGATGAAGAAGTCTTCTCTATTGATGAGACCCCCACGTGGACACTGTATTTTGATGGATCATATACACACAATGGATCGGGGGCAGGCATTTTATTAGTTACCCCTCAAGGTGACTACATCCCAAAGTCATTCAGGATAGCATTCCCATGTACCAACAATATGGCAGAATACGAGGCTCTCCTCACCGGCCTCAAAATTGCAAAACAGTGGCACATAACCCAATTGAAAGTCTTTGGTGACTCTTTGCTAGTCATTAGACAAGTTAATGATGAGTTCCTAACCAAGGATGATAAGCTGTTACCCTACAAGCGCATGGTGGATGATTTCAAGAGATATTTCACCTCTATACAGTTTGAACAAATTCCTAGGGTACGAAACAAAGCAGCTGATGCGATGGCCACTATTGGCTCCCTACTGGACATGCCCAAGGACCGAACAAAGTGTGAGTTTCTTGTAGAACAACTTTTAATCCCAGCATATGATATCCCTGAGACTGACATGGTGTGCGAAATTGTGGGTCCCACCTCCCCATGGTACCAAGACATCTACACCTACCTCCACGATAACATTATACCCCCGGATCTTACACGTAATCAACGCAAATCCTTTGTTCATCGCTCTTCCCGATACGTCATCGTTGGTGATACACTTTATCGTCACGGGTATGATGGAATCCTCCTTAGATGTCTGAATGAGACCGAAGCCCATGCCACACTAATGGAGGTACATGGCGGTGTTTGTGGAGCACATTCAAATGGTATGGCTCTGGCCAAAAGGATCCTACGAGCTAGATATTATTGGCCTACATTGGAACACGATGCTTGCAAGTTTGTGAAGAAGTGTCTTCCATGCCAACAACATGCAGATTTAATCCATGCCTTGGCACAAGATCTTCAACCCCTCCTGGCACCTTGGCCGTTTTCTCAGTGGGGTTTCAACTTGATTGGCAAGATTCACCCACCATCATCCGACGGCCATACATTCATAATCACCGCCACTGAGTATTTCACCAAGTGGGTGGAGGCAATGCCCCTTTCATAAATCACCGGCATTCAGATTTCCAAATTCATCATTTACCATATTATCTGCAGATATGGCATCTTGTCCACCATCCTTTCCGACAACGGCAAACCATTCAAAAACTAAGCCATGAAACACCTCTGTGACACCTTCCATATCCAACACCGTTGATCAACGCCTTATTACCCCCAGGGTAATGGCCAGGCAGAGGTGACCAACAAAACCCTTATCCGTATTCTCAAAAAGGTTGTCAATAACACTAGACGAGATTGGCACCTCCACATTCATCCTGCCCTCTGGGCATATCGCACATCCATCCGCACCCCGACAGGCGCCACCCCCTACTCTTTAGTGTATGGTGCCGAGGCCATCTTTCCAATCGAAGTTGAACTTCCATCATTGAGAATCTCTCTGAAGAACCTTATCAGTGAAGAGGATGCTCGTGATGCACGGCTTGCACAGCTAGAATTACTGGATGAGCGGAGAATAAAAGCCTACGACCATTTGCAAGTATACCAAAATCACCTCAAGTGTAGTTACAACAAGAAGGTTCGTCCTCGACAATTCCAGGTGGGCGAGCTTTTCCTTAAGGAGAACCAGCGCACTCAGCAAGACCGAGACAAAAAAGGAAAATTTGAGGCAAATTGGTTGGGACCCTATATTATAGCTGCCAAATATGGATCCGGGACATACAGGTTGACTACTCTCGAAGGAGAACCCTTTGACGAGCCCATCAATATCATGCATCTCAAGAATTTCTATGCCTAAATCCGCTCGGTTACCCCACCTAATCAAAAAAAATTAAAAAAAATCAAAAAAATCAAAAAATCCGCAAAAAAAATTCAAAAATATTCAAGAGAAATAAATTTGTCCTATGGTGAAAACCACCTTTTCGTGGCGCCTTGGATAAGTATGGGTGGTGAAAACCTGGTAACAGGCGTCATCCATAGAGGGCTTAATCATTATCTACCTGACATTCTAGTTATTTTATGCCTTCATCCGCACTATTGTCCTCACCCATCTCATCCCAGGCTGCTTGGTAAATATTGGTTGAGCATTGGATTACCCATCTAGTCTATCCCCCATTCCTGAGCTTTTCGGTATCCCACTCTGAGCTTACACCATTCACGTTCGTGTCATCAAGTAGGATCATCCATTGTGTCGGTCTTCACCTAGGTCCCATCTCGTCACGTCCGTCAGTCGAACTACGTTGCCCTTGCGCTGTCACGTAGGCAAGGTTGATCATTTGATTCACCCCCGGGGCATTAGTCCATCATCATCAGTCACCATTTGTTTTCTTTTCGCTTTATCCATGGTCCTTTCTGGAACTACGAGGGTTCTGCACTTTCACGTAGGCAAGGCTAATCTATGATCGGCCCCCGAGCCCCTAGGTCTGTAGGTTATGTCGGTCTTTTGTGCTTCGTCATCAAGTTATGCCCACATCTAACCGGTTCTTAATAAACAAAATTCCCTCGTGTTACGAGATCTTGTCCATAGATAACATCCCGCGTCAACTGGGTCATCCTAATTTCGCATCCATCTTTGGTCTCAACATGATGAATCTTTCCTATCAAACCTCGTCAATCCCATCCATCACCTTGATCCTATGGCAAATGACCTGTTGTCTTGATTATGATCTCTTGATGCTTTTGAGTTTTGTTTATCATTTTGGGTTCCTTCCCATCACTTGTCAGGGTCGCCTCGGTCCACCATACCATGGCGTGCTTTGACCTGTTGAAATGGGGGCATACCTTGATCGTTTTTTTTTACTGTTGTCTTCTCAGTTATCCCTCGTAAGACCCACCAAGCTCTCCAAGCTCTTGTGTTACGCTGGGATAACTTTGTGTGTTTGTGGTTATCACAACACCAGGCCCGACCGAGGCCATCGTGACCTTTGGGTGTTGGGATAACCTTCTTGTTTGTTGTGTTTGTTTCATGCGTAGAGTACTCGCTCGCCTTGGTCTTCTATATCAAGGTGCTTGGTACCCTACGCTATAGTAAAATTCAATGCTCCAAAGATGGCAAACTCTCATTTTCACTGCATTTTCACCACTTTGCATACACCCTTCATTTCCATCATGACCATCGCTTATGATTTCGGTTGTGCAAGTACTCTTGTTCTTTTTCCTTTTAAGTCCTCTTCTTCTCAGGATATTAATGGTTGTTTTTGGCAAATGCACTCTTCCACACACCTATCGCCCATCTGCTTCCTCATAACGGTCTTTATTGACACTTAGGTGCATCCATAAATCATAAATCATATAAACATGCATAAATCGTCCATCCACATAAGTCATAAATCATATAAACGTGCATAAATCATCCATTCACATGTGCATCCATAAATCATAAATCATATAAACATGCATGAATCGTCCATTCACATATGCATCTATCATCATAAATCATATAAACATGCATAAATTGTCCATTCACATATGCATCTATCATCATAAATCATATAAACAAGCATAAATTGTCCATTCACATATGCATCTATCATCATAAATTATATAAACATGCCTAAATCATCCATCCACATTGTTGGTATGTGGTGACTGATCATGCTATACTGTATAGCCCATGGTATACTATACACCCCGACCCCCTGTCCTTGTCGGGGTCCGGGGTCGAGCCGGGCCCCAGGCGGGGGTTCAGGGGCGACAGCCCCCGAGAAAA
>VDFB02266612.1:0-67054 GCA_007258455.2 Sequoia sempervirens
ATGCTATGTCATCGTTGCATAATATGTGCAAAGTGGTTCTGTTGAGATGGCGTTATGAGCATTTAAGCTACTACTGAAGTTCGTAGGTTTAAAGCAACAGGCACTTTAAGAAAATGAGAACAGGCACAATAGCATGCATTTGTTTAAACACTAGAAAGATTCATAGCTTAAGCAAGGACTCAAATATATCCTTACCGGCCACTCGAATGCTTTGTGCCACCCACCTTTCATTGAACTAAAAAACAGAAAAACCTTGAATTAAGGAAATCAAACCCTAACTTGTCTTCTTTTTTTGTTTTTGTAAGGAAAATTAGAACTAAACATTGAAATAAGAAGTAAACTATGGGCATTTGAATCAATAACACGGCCAGCCAGCAAAGGCATGCATTTGTGATTAATCCATTGCTGACTGGTGAAGAGATTTAGGTGTAACAAAGGAATGAATGTTATATATAGTTATACCATACTGGATAATCCGCAACAAAAGAAGGAAAAGAGAGAGAAACAAGGAGCTGCAGAACTCTTACATTCTAACTTGAATGGCATGGACAAGATTCTATATAAGGTAGGGATGCATTACAGACATGGGGTCAAGTTAAAGTAAGCAATAGAGAGGAGAATGAGGTGGCAAATTGGCAACACCATTTTGTGAGGCGGCCTCTCCAAGTTAGCACTAACCATCTCCTATATGCATTGATTGTGGTATGTTGCAATGTATGATTTTGTTACTTGAAATTCATGGTATGTAAGTTTGTAACCATTTTTGTAAGCTGTATTTTACAACCTAAAAGATCATTAAAGCTTAAATTTTCTGAAAGGATTTTGTAGTGTAATCTCGCTAGAATCATGACAAATTGATAAGATTTGGTGCTGAGCCATACATTTTTGTACGCCATAGCAATTAATCTTCTATAACAACAGATGTTAACAAATCAATATAACAGGAGGATCAACTTTCTTCTGAAGGTAAAGGTACCTGAAAAAGTATGGCAAATGTGTCAGGCTCAAGGTAAAGTACCTGAAAAAGTATGGCAAATGTGTCAACTTTCTTCTGAAGGTAAAGGTACCTGAAAAAGTATGGCAAATGTGTCAACTTTCTTCTGAAGGTAAAGGTACCTGAAAAAGTATGGAAAATGTGTCAGGCTCACTTCAAAGTGTCCAAACAAAAGCATCCTACTAGCAACAAAGCATTCGATTTTCATATTTAAAAAATAATAATGATAAATTCTTAAGCCAAAGGAATACATTCAATTTACACACAGTACTATTTCTAGTTTTTTTGCATGAAGCTTGGAACACACTTAAAAATTGTAACAATCAATATGGATCAATAGGTTCACACTTTTACTACTTGGTAACACAACAAAAGTAATAGCAAAAATAACACACAAAACAGACACCTTAACAAAGATTGTATGTTCTCCATCAAAGTTTGAAAGTAAGCTATATTATATTAATGTACACCATGCAAAATAAAGTACACTATAATATTAATAATAATTAATGTTATGAATAAAATAGGTGATGGCCAAAGGAGTGAAGAAACTGAGGTTATCCATTTTGTTCGCAACAAAGCCAGAATATGACTGCACTTGTGTTAGCTTTCATTTTACCAATACGTAACATTTAATGCTAAAGGTATTGCTGCTAGGGTATATACTGATCTTTTGCATTCTAGCTTACAATTATATTTAGCATTTGCTACAAATAAAGAATTTCATCATTCAGCATTGGTATGTAGGAGACAGAAAATCCCACTGACAATATCCTGCACTTGAGTTCCCCTCTTTCTCCAACATGTTTTTTAAACAGCTCCATGTCCCTTCATGCCTCAAACACCTAATATTAAGGTCTTCCTGCTCCATACGTACATTTTATATATATGCAGATATTATATATATGTACATATAGACATGCACATATTTGTGTATTGAAGATGTGTAGATAAGTATCTACACACATATACTTACATCTATATACATAGTAATTGTATTAAGACATTTGGGCTCAAAACTAAATGAAAGTTGATATGAGTATATAAATTTCATTATCACAAATATATATGTATGTAGATGTTAGATGTTATATATATTTATATATAGACATACACATATTTATATATGTAGTGAAGATGTATAGATAAATATCTTTATACATGTACATACATCTATATACATACACACATGTACATACATCTATATACATATGTAATTATATTAAGACATTCCATCAAATGAACCCAAAACTAAATAGAAATTGACATAATATACAAATTTCACCATTACAAATATATATGTATATATATTTTCTATAGATGGATAATATGTATCTATATATATAGACACATATATACATAGTAGTTCCACCATTGGCAATAGCATTGCAGAGCAGAGGATCAATGTTTCAAGGTGCGTAGTCAAAACACACAAGATCTGGATCTGTTATAGTCCAGAGATTTTCCTCTGCACATGATGAATTGGTTCAACAGATTCTGTACAACAAAATTACTCTTCATCATAGTTCCTATAGCTAGGTACTCTATCCTTTGCATCTAAATTCACAAATATCACTTCAATTATCCATTCCCAGCTGATATTAATTTATCAGTTTAATTCATGATTGCTTTGGGTGCATTTATTTAATTAGCCTAAATTAACATTTGGAAAAAACATAATTTTCATTTACCATAATAATGAATGCTTTGGGTGCATTTATTTAATTAGCCTAAATTAACATTTGGAAAAAACATAATTTTCATTTACCATAATAAATATGTTTGTAGATACATATCAATACACACATGCATACACCCAGTCACTTTGATATCTTATGTGATACTCTTATTAGCCTTGTTCTATATATTTATTATTAATGTTGAGAGACATTCTAAAATCATAGGAATGGGTGGCAAGTAATGGCACGAGAGTGTTAACAAAAGCTTTACTGTGATACTCTTATCAACTTCATTTTATATATATTTTATTAATGCCGAGAGGAATTCTACAATGGTAGGAGTGACATGTAATGGCATGAGAGTGCTAACAAAAACTTTACATTCTAACTCACATGCATACACACCCAGTGACTTTGATCTCTTATGCAATACTCTGATTAGCTTCATTCTATATATATTTTCAGAATTCTGAGAAGCATTCTACAATGGTAGCAAGGGGTAGCATGCAATGGCATAAGACTGTTAACAAAAACTTTAACATTTACTGTAATTACTATGACCGTAAAGTATGTAGATGCAAACACTATATACACAAATCATTACTATAAAATATGTAGATGCAAACACTATATACAAAGATCATTCTCTATAATTCCTATCAATAAGCAGTGCAAATGCAGTGACTGAGATTCCTTGAACTGGAAATGGAAATTTAGAGTTCCCAGGGAAGATGCCTAACCTATCGAGTGTAATGACATATGCTTATTGATTCAAACATCATCTATAATGCCCACTCATGATGAAACTATTTTCAAACCACAAATTAGTAAGATATAAAGTAAAAGAAGTTGTTTGATGATAAACTTGGTTCGAAATTTATATCATGATAGAGGAATAATAACCGCAACTATGCAATGGATCCGCAAGCAATATTT
Source organism: Sequoia sempervirens (assembly GCA_007258455.2). Classification (NCBI taxonomy): domain Eukaryota; kingdom Viridiplantae; phylum Streptophyta; class Pinopsida; order Cupressales; family Cupressaceae; genus Sequoia; species Sequoia sempervirens. The sequence continues at coordinate 3,610 of VDFB02266612.1, forward strand.
TTCTATAACTTAGAATTCTCAAAATAATCTCATTAATGAATTTACCCATTAACTAACAATCAAGATCTAAAATCTAATACTAGTAATATGAAAAAATAAATTAAAAATAAATGTCAGTACTAGACCAGTTACAAGTCTTTTATAACACACACATTTATTTCAATCGGCAAGAATATATATATTTATATAATACTCATGTTCGTTTTATTGATCTCAGAGAAATTATGAATTTAAATTTATGATTATGGGAAAAAATGTATTTATCTAGCAGCACATCTCAAATTTTCAAATCAACCAAACAACATAGAACCAAATAGCACTAATGAATGGCTGTGGACTGAGGTAACGTATCCACTCACAGCCATTTTTACTTCACAATAAATGTACTTTGGAACCTTACATCTTAGTGGAAATTAATTTAATTGAACTCATTAATGAACTTTTAAATTAATATCTAGAAGTGAACTTTTAAATTAACAAGTTGCAAGGTTCTACTTTAAGATTTCCACCTATATCTAATGTCAATACAAGAAGATGCACAACAAAATTTAAAATAGAAGATGTAAAATGCATTTATATAACTCTATATCACATATTATGCATTTCCTTAAAGAATTTGTATGCTTATGTTGGTAAAACTATTGATTAGTAACACAATTAAAACATAGCTAATAATTAAAGCTCTATTACTTTAATTATATACTTAAATATTCATTTTATATATGCTCACATAAAATTGTTCATAATAGCATAATCAACACATTTCCAGACACATGAAAGATAAAGAATAAAACTTACCCCTTTTTCTGCTTTATTCCTAAAATCACATAAACAACAAAATTACATTTCACTCTGAATTTACCCTATTACATTTTTAGAGAAAATGAAAACATATATAAAAATATATGCAAAGCAGAATTGGGGAAACCCTGCATAGGTAGTAAATAAAATAACGCTTAATCCAGATGATCGCACAGTACAAGTTTCCATCAAATTGGGGATTTAAAGAAATCCTATAGCATTTCTGAAACATTATTTTGCATCTAGATCACGACACTATTTAATCTTGCTAGATTGTTTGAATGACTACATGATACTGAAAAAATAGAAAAAAAAACAAAAACGTGGGGCACACCTGGTCTTTTGCTGAAAGGCCCTTCATAGAAGCTTTCTTACTGTAGCTTGCCCAAGATCCTGTGTGCCTATTTTATTTTATTTTTTGTCAAAGATGTGGAAATGCAAGTCAACATCAGCAAAACCAAGGTCATGATTTTTCCATTGAAAAGGGCTAGGAAGCAAATAAATTTTGAGTTTGAGGGAAACACTTTGCAGGTAATGAGTGAATACAAATATTTGGGTCTCGATTTTTGCAAAAATCTCAAATGGGAGATTTATAGGACAAAAAGAATTCAAGGGGGGAAAACAAAGAAGAAGTTATTTGGGCTACTTGTTACGCCTGTGGTTTTATATGGTTGCGAAGTTTGGGGTTGTAGCACGTCGGTTGTGAACTGGAAACAAATAGAAAGACTCCAAAAGCACTTAATCACAAGCAATTTCAAAATAAAAAGTACATAGCACGTCGGTTGTGAACTGGAAACAAATAGAAAGACTCCAAAAGCACTTAATCACAAGCAATTTCAAAATAAAAAGTACAGTCCCGTATGAGATTGTTTTGGCTGAAGCGGGTGTCTTCCCGATAGAAATGGCAGCGATAATTCCTCTATTAGGCTATTTGCAGAGGATAGAGACTATGGGGGAACACCGATGGCACAAAATTGTGGTGGAAGAAATATTAACTAGAAGGAAGAGCACGTGGATGAAGCAAAATGTCAAGTGGATGGGAAAATAGGGGATCAACATGCAAGAGTGTCCAAACACAAAAGTTGAAATGAAAAAGTATGTGAAAGAGAAATTTAAAAATATCATGTGGTCGAAACAGCTTGGCTGGAAAAGAGAACACTATGTTTTGCTTTTTAACCCTACTTGTGATCATGGTCAAAATTTTTATATGGGGGCAGATATAAAGTGCAAGGCTAAAATGCTAATAACCCAATTAAGAACTAGCTCACACTGTTTGAGATGTGAAATGGGAAGGTGGAAAATACCCAAAGATGTGTGGGAGGGTAGGATTTGTTATTTCTGCTCTTCGGGTTTAGTGGAGACAGAGTGGCACTACATTATGGAATGTAAGACTTACGAGGACATCTGATACTTCTACTTAGATTTGTTAAAATTCAAGTCTTTAGCGGCCTTGTTTGAAGAAGAAAAGCTTGATAAAACAACAAGTTACTTGATCAAAATTCACAGCAGAAGAAACAGAATCAGCAAAGAGTTGGAAAACAACATGAAGTAGTTCGGTGGGGTCGGCTATTGTTTTTGTTGTTTTGGCTAAAGTGGTCTTTCAGTTTCATTTCGTGGGTCCCATAGATTGGTTGGTCTCGTGGACGTTATTAAAATCAATCAATCAATCAATCTCCATGCCGATTGTCGTGCCTCTATTCTTTTGTTCCCTTCCCTGTTCTTTGATTCTCCTGTTTGTTCTATTCTCGTCCTGGAAGCAGGGGAATTTAGATATGAGGGAGAAAGAAAAAAGTAATACTTTTATCTTTTTTAATTAAAATAGATACGTGTCTTGCATTTCTTCAAAACCATTCATATTATTATTATGAAAAATAAATTCTAAATAATAATTAATATTCAACATATAAATTTTATTAGTATTTATTTATTTTATAATATTTTAGTAATTAAATATTACAATTTTTAATTGAAAAGAAGATAAAAATGCCATTTAAATCAAATGTTATTAATTCTCAAATTTAAGATCATACTATTATCTTCATATTATCCTTTAAAAATATTTTTTTATCCTTTACTCAAAAATTTTAAACATGGGAAAATTTGTAGATGATTGAATGCAAAAATGAGGTGTATTATGCCATAAAATGTACAAAAGGGATATAGTTGAATTTTTATGCCCTTGTAGTCACATCAAGGGTATAGGGTTGAGGGTCCAATGTACAAGGTAGAGGGTATAGGGGTTGAGTGATTAGGGTTTAAGGGTTGAGGGTTGAGGGTAGAGGGTTGAGGATTGAGGGTTTAAGGGTTGAGGGTTGAGGGATTAAGGTAGAGAGTTTACTTGGGTTTAAGGGTTTAAAGGTCGAGGGTTGGGGGTAGAGGGTAGAGGCCGGTTTAAGGGTTTAGGGGGTTGAGGGTTTAGGGTTGATTGTTTAAGGCTGATGGTTTAGGGTTGAGGGATTAGGGTAGAGAGGGAGGGATGGATGGAGCATCGAGAGATGGAGGGAGAAGTGAGATAGAGAGGAGACTAGAAGAGGAGGGAGGGACAAAGATATATGAGGGTTGAGGATCCAATGTATACTAGGGTAGAGGGTTGAGAATTGAGGGTATAGAGTTGAGGACCTATAGGGTTGATGGTTTAGGGTATAGGGTTGAAGGTAGAGGGTAGAAGGTTTAAGGGTTTAGGGTTTAAGGGTTTAGGGTTGATGGTTAAGGGTTGAGGGTAGAGCGTTTAAGGTATAAGTTTGAGGGCATATGGTTGAAGGAGTAGGGTTGAGGGTCCAGTGTATAGGGTAGAGGGTATAGGGCTTGAGGTATTAGGGTTTAAGGGTTGATACATGGTTTAGGGTTGAGGGATTAGGGTAGAGAGGGAGGGATGGATGGAGCGAGAGATGGAGGGAGAAATGAGATAGAAAGGAGACTAGAAGAGGAGGGAGGGATAGAGATATATGAGGGTTGAGGATCCAATGTATAGGGTAGAGGGTTGAGAATTGAGGGTATAGAGTTGAGGACCTATAGGGTTGATGGTTTAGGCTATTGGGTTGAGGGTATAGGGATGAGGGATTAAGGTTGATGGTAGAGGGTATAAGGTTAAAGGGTTTAGGGTTGATGGTTAAGGGTTGAGGGTAGAGTGTTTAGGGTATAGGTTTGAGGGTATATGGTTGAAGGATTAGGGTTGAGGGTCCAATGTATAAGGTACAAAGGGTAAAGGGGTTGAGGGATTAGGGTTTAAGGGTTGAGGGTTGAGGGTAGATGGTATTGGGTTGAGGGAGAGGGTAGAGGTCAATTTAAGGGTTTAGGGTTTAAGGGCTAAGGGTTGAGGGTTTAGGGTTTAGGGTTGAGTGTTTAAGGGTTTAAGGGTTGATGGTTTAGGGTTGATGGATTAGGGTAGAGAGGGAGGGATGGATGGAGCAAGAGATGGAGGGAGAAGTGAGATAGAGAGGAGAGAAGAGGAGGGAGGGACAAAGATATATGAGGGTTGAGGATCCAATGTATAGGGTAGAGAGTTGAGAATTGAGGGTATAGAGTTAAGGACCTATAGGGTTGATGGTTTAGGGTATTGGGTTAAGGGTATAAGGTTGAGGGATTAGGATTGAGGGTAGAGGGTAGAAGGTTTAAGGTTTAGGGTTTAGGGTTTAAGTTAAGGGTTGAGGGTAGGCGTTTAGGGTATAGGGTTTGAGGGTATATGGTTGAAGGATTAGGGTTAAGGGTCCAATGTATAGGGTAGAGGGTATAGGGGTTGAGGGATTAGGGTTTAAGGGTTGAGGGTAGAGGGTACTAGAGGGTTGAGGGTTTAAGGGTTGAGGGTTAAGGGTTGAGGGTTGAGGGATTAGGGTTGAGAGTTTACTTGGGTTTAAGGGTTTAAGGGTTGAGAGTTGAGGGTATTGGGTTGAGGGTAGAGGCTGAAATAGAGTTGAGGACCTATAACATTGATGGTTTAGGGTATTGGGTTGAGGGTATAGAGTTGATGGATTAGGATTGAGGGTAGAGGGTAGGAGGTTTAAGGGTTTAGGGTTTAGGGTTGATGGTTAAGGGTTGAGGGTAGAGCGTTTAGGGCATAGGTTTGAGGGTATATGGTTGAAGGATTAGGGTTGAGGGTCCAATGTATAGGGTAGAGGGTATAGGGGTTGAGGGTTTAGGGTTTAAGGTTGAGGGTTGAGGGTTGAGGGATCTTTTAATGCAAGTGAAATGTAGGCAAGCAATTGAAGGCCAGTGAATATTGGGGAAGGATTTTTTGTTCTAACACTCCTAATCCCTTAACCCTTAATCCCTGCTAGATCAAAACAATTAGGTGCTAAATTAAGCACTTATCTGACGCTAAATCTGGTGCTAAATCCATTTTAAACCCAACACTAAATCCAACGCTAAACCTGGTGCTAAATCTGGTGCTAAACTCGACTCTAGATCCAGTGCTAAATCCAACGCTAAATTTGGCACTAAATCTAGCACTAAAGTAGGTGCTAATTAGCGCCTACTTGTTTTGATCAGTGCAAAAAATTCCAAAAAATGGTGCCATCCTGATAAAATAGCGCCGACCTTTTCAAAAAAAATGGAGAAAAATACATTAAAACAGTGGGTGGAAGCAAAAAAGGGAGCTAATCACAGGGATTTGTTGTAGTGCATGAAAACAAATCTATGTCAAATAAAAAATGTAAGAAACCTTCAAGGAGGGATACTCCTAAAATTATGTGAAGTGAAAGTTAAGAACCAATGACAAGGACACAAAATAAAGCATGAAAGGAGGGAAATTTCCAAATTGAAATTACTCAATGAGCAAGAGCAACATGATCAATCCTAATTAGATCAACCTCATAAATTTATGCTATGATTTGTTGAACTAGTTAAGAAACATCTCATCATTTTTCAACACAAATGGTTACATTGAAAGTATTGATTGTACTTTCAATTTGCACTATCTAAAAGGTGAAAATATTAGGGTTTTAGGTTTAGGTTTTAGGGTTTAGGTCCAAGGATTAAGGGTAAATTAGTTTTTAGGTCTATGTTTTTTGGATCCTAGGGTTTATGGTTTTGATTTCTAAGTTAAATGTGTCCAATTTAAGTTTAGATTTTATGGTTTTCGATTTATAATTTAATGTTTTTTGATTCGTTGATGTTTTTGGTTTTGTAAATGCAATTTAAAAAATATAAAATATTGAACTAAAACAAACTAAACAAACAAAAACTAAATAACAATTACAAAACATAAATGCAAGATATAAAACAAAAAAATGGTAGAATTCAACCAACCTAGAGGTCACTGAGGTCGGTTGTGTCGATGAGAGGAGGTTGCAATGAAAATTTGCTTCAATTAGGCCCTTCAAAATGTGTACGTGATCTTCCTTCTCCTTCTGCAATGTGGCTCAAAGTGACTGTGAAAATGAAAACGCAGTCGCTTATTTAGAAAAATAAATAGCTTTACGAAATGCAAACGTGTTTTAGTTTTGTGTACCCAAATCTAAACGCATACGCATTCGGATTTAGGCTCGGGTACCCAATCCATAACGCATACGTGTTTTTTAAAAACGTGTACGCGTTTTGTGCAACTCTTTTTGTTTTGGCCGAAACTTCCCCTCTTCATGGACCCAACTTCTTGCTTTTACCCTCTTGTCTGATGTGTTTGTTTTGTAGGTCTTCAGCTTGGGGGCATGCTTCCTTGGTTTGAAGATTTTTTCGCTTCCTCTATAGTATCCTTTTGGAATCATGATGTTATTTATGTTTAGTAGATTTCCTTTAGTGTGCATATTAGTGTAGATTCATATGCCTGCTAAAATGGGGGCAAAATGTAATGTTGTAAAATTGCACCCATTGCAATTTCACATACATTCTTACATTTGCTTTAGTGTCCACCCCCTTAGAAATTGTGTAGGCTCATTTTAGCCCCTGCATTAGCCTTTTCCCCTCTCAAGATGCTTAGAACCCCTTTTCAACAGCTACTCCTCGCACGTCAGCTTTGCATCAAACCTTGTACTTTTCTCGTGCCTATCGTTTTGTAGCATGATGTGTCTATCCACATGGTGCGCTAGCATCCTACAACATTTCAATGTTCAAATGACTATTTCTGAGTATGTTTGCCACTTGTCAACTCCTTTTGTTGGTGGTAACGGCCCAGGACGCCTTATAACGGCTTGAGAAATTCTTTTCTCCCATATTCTCTCTTTAAAAGCTATCTTTTCAATCCATTTGGCCCTCTGCTTGATTTATTCCTCTTGGATACACTCTCTTCCCTCTTGCTCTCTTGCTTGCACTACCTTCTTGCTTGTTACACCAACCTCCAACTTTCACTCTCTAGCAATGCTCTACATTACTCTCTTGGCTCTCGTAGCTATCTCTCTTTGGCTTCCTTAAGCCTTGCAGCTGAAATCTCCCTTATCTTGTGCTTGCAAACATCCTAGGATTTCACACATCGCCTATCAATTGCATCTATATTTTTTGATACGAGTTCTCCTCCTTGACCAGGGATTGCTTTTATCACTTCGTATTTGCTCACTTTGTTCACTTTATGTATCTATTTGATTGTCCGTGGAGGTGGGAACACCAAAATTGGGGTTTGATTGAGGCAAATCCCTATACAGCCCCAACATTTTCTCTTGATCTTGCATATGTAGGTATTGAATTTATTCATGTGTTGGAGGCTTCATTACTTAGGTCGCTGTGAGCACTTTCTATCTCTTATCCTCTTTAGTTCTATCCTTTACTTTAATTCTAGTTCTATTATATTCTATTACTTTCTCACGTTCCAAGATTTCTTAGCAATTGGAGTAGAAGTAGTCACTTTACTATTTTCTGTGACATTTTTGATTTCTAGTTCGTATGAGATGCCAACACGCCGCATTGTCGTCCTTATTCCGCACTATCATCGTTTGGCCGAAAACTTTCTAGTTTGTCTAGAAAACCTCTATGGCCTGTTTTATTTTGAAACTCTTTCTTTGTTCCTTGAGGTAGTTTAAGGTAGTTCGCCCCTTGGGATTCTTTTGAGAATAAAGAGACTCTTGAGTAGCGAACCCCCCTTCTCTATAAAATGTAAACGTATTATATGAAGTTTCCTCTTCTTGCTAATTATTTTTCTCTTGCACAATAATTGGCAGTATCTAACACCCCTATGCTGAATCCATCATTGGATAGAGAATGAGCTCCTCTTTTATGATATCTTCCTTTATTTCCATGTGTCATTATTTTATTTTTTTATTTTTTTTCCATACCTTAATGTTGTCTCATCTACCATATGGCCTTCTCTCTCTTTCATTTTTTTGTGAGTATCCTAACTTATGTGCCTATATTAATTATTGAATTCTTAATATCTCATCTATGCATCTACATTTGTTATCTGTTATTTTATGTGCATCCAGGTTACTTTCTTCTATGTTTTTTCCCTCTCAAATTGTTCTGAAAAATGCTATTCAAAATCCCTATGGGCACCAAAATTAGCATATTAATTGTTGGGAGTGCTAAAGTACCAAGTTGAATTGTTATAAATCTACTTGAATCCTCTTCCCTATGTTGGATATCCATTAAATGTTCTTGGAGGTGAAGGTGAACAACTTTTAAAGGAAACAGTCAACAAAATTTTCAAACTTTAAAATTCTATGGCTACACAAAATGTATACATTTTTTTTTTATTGGTCATAATGCCCCTATACCTTTTTTTTGCTAGGTTAAAAGGTTGGCTTCCATTTTATATAATCTTAATTAGTGTTAGAGAACTCTCCTTTAAAATTAATGGGACCATCCATTAAGATGAAGTTTCCCCTATCTTAACTAGTTAAACTGTGCAACCAACTATATACTTAAATACTTCTAAACTCAAAAATATTAAGCATTCACTCCTTCTAGTGCTTAATTCTTTTTATTTCAAAATGACATGGTAGTATAATTCAAGAATTAGAGATTGTATTCCTCTCTTAAAAGGTTTTTCTTTTTAAATCTTGACATGGTTTTACAAATTCCAATTCTTGGCTTTACAAGAATCATATAGTGAAAAGTAAGATTTCTTTTTTGTTGTGGAAAATAAGATTATTATAACAAGGGGATTGGTGATATTCCAAGTATAGCTAGTTAAACTTACTTACGAATCTCACTTTTAGGGAGAAAAAAATATAATCAATGTGTAATTGAAAATATAGTGTAGAATTCATGAAAATAAAACAAAACAAAAACATACTTGACCAGGAAAGAGGAAGTCTGAAGTGGGTTTATAGTTAGCAAAGAGGGCATTGCTAATAGACACATGTACATCCATAACAGAGCTCATATACTTTCCCTCCGCCCATCTAGAAGTTCTACTACTCCTACCACTCTAAGCTCAATGGACTTATGCTCTTCTTCAATAAATGGGCATTTGAAAATTCTATTACAAGGTGCTAAAGAGAAAGAAGATGGTGAAAAGATAGGTGTTTTAGAATACACCATGGTGGGAGTGAAAACCATTGGAAAATATAGAGAATGGCATATGTAGCCAGAGGTCTGATAAGAATAAAAAATATTGTAGGCGTGTCTAGCTTATTATTATCTTAATCTCCATAAAGCTACTATGTTGAAGTTATTTAATGGGGGAGATAAATATGATGTCATATAGCATGGGAACAATATCTTTCTCAATTCACTTTGGACTTGCTACACATTTTGTTGGATAATGAGAACAATTAAAGAATAAAGAAAAATCTTATCTTTGAAAAAGATACAGGAATGAAACAAAAATAAGAAAAAAATAATTAAAACAATAAAACAAAGGTAGATTTTTTCAAATTTAGACAGTGGTTGTTATCTTGAAAATATTATATACATCTTGTTGCCTTGAAGGAAAATAATGAATGTAAGTGTAATTGAATAGTAATAGTTGTGTGAATATATTGTAATTAGTTTCTTCAGGAGCTATAAAAAATATCGATACTTTGTCGTGTGGATGTTTCCTTGACATATTGTCAAGGTTTTACCATGTAAATCTATGCCTTATCTATTATTTTATTATTCCATTTTATTTTCTTTGTTATTTCTTTGCAATTAGCTTGTGCTACAATATTATTTAAGTTTGTGGTTTTACGTTTCCGTTTCTGCAACAAGTGGTATTAGAGCAGTTATTTTATAACGTATGTGTTAGGATTTGGTGTTTGTTTTGTAGCATCAAATGGTGAAGGTTTCGAATGCAAGGTTTGAGGTGGAAAAATTCAATGGAAAGAATGGCTTTGAGCTATGGAAGCTCAAGGTGCATGACTTGTTAGTGCAACAAGGATTGCACGAGGCTTTGGTAGGAAAGTACAAGAAACTTGCAAATATGACTAATGTGGATTGGGAAGATCTAGATACAAGATCTCTTAGCACAATTTGATTGTGTTTAGAAGATGATGTTCTTTTCAATATTGTTGGAGAGGAAACAACAAAAAGCTTATGGAATAGAATGAAGAGTCTTTATATGACAAAATTCTTAACAAATCAGATCTACTTGAAGAGGTAATTGTATAGTTTGTGAATGTAAGAAGGTATAAAAATTGTTGATTATTTAAAATTTTTCAATACTCTTATATGTAAATTAGCTAATATGGGTGTAAAATTTAAAGATAAAGACAAAGTAGTTACATTATTGTGTTCATTAACCAAATCTTGGAATCACTTAGTCACTTCCATTAGCTTTAGCATGACTAATACCCTTGAATTTGATTCTATTGTGGGAGCTTTGTTGTTTGAAGAAGTGAGGAGGAAATCTAACAAAGAAACCTCCACACAAGTAGAAATGGTGGCTAGAGGTTGATCCATAGAAAAAGGGGAAGATTCGAGATATACATCTAGATCTAAGCAAAAGATAAAAAGGGTAAGGGAAAATGTTGGTACTACAATAAATTAGGGCATCTCAAGAAAGATTATTGGAAGAGGAAAGAAGACAATGATGACTCCAAAAAGGAAATAAATTTGGTTGAGACAAGTACAGGTACAGTTGATGAAGTGTTATCTATTTGTAATACCTTACAGTATCATGAGAAATGGTTATTAGACTCTGGTGCTTTTAATCACCTAACTTTCTTAAACTCTCGGGTCAACAGAAGGAAAGTGACAAATCAGTTGTCCTTCCTTTTCACCCTCTTAAACATCAAACTTACCTTAAACAATTCCTTAGACCTTTTTAACCCATTCATCCTTAGCTTGAGGTAGATTAGGGCAGTTGATTGTTCTAGACCCTCCCGTGACTTGGGGTCCTGAGCAGTTAGTCCCCCTCTACAATTATTATTACAAATACAATTCTAAGAGTGATAATAAAAATGAAAAAATTAACGATGAAATCCAATATAAAATTAATAGTCAAATTGAGGCTTATTTGCAGATTTATTATTATTTTATTGAAGGATTTTTAATTAATTCCACAATTAACTCAACAAGCTCTAAATTTTTTAGATACTTTATACATTAAGTTATATTCTAATTGTCATGATTTCTCACCCATTAATATGAATTCCACTACCTAATTTAAATATATTTTAAATTATTATAAGATACATTTCTTATTGTGCATTGTTTATTTATTTATTTCAAAATTAAGTGTTCAAAGTGACCTCTAAGTATTCTAATAAATGTTAATAATGTAAATAATATATTCATAATAAAATTTATATTAAATTATTGATTATTAATATATATATATATATATATGTGTGTGTGTGTGTGTGTGTGTGTGTGTGTGTGTGCCTTCATTGGGCGACTGAGCTCGTGGGTTTGAGCAAAGTGATTATACCTTAGGGACCATGGGCCCTCGATAATCATCTTAGCAATAAAGTAAATGGAAATAGATCCCCTATAAATGGCCTCTCTAAGCTCAGACTAGACAAGAAACTTGAGTAACCCATATTATATATATATATGCTCACCCTCAATAATCATCTTAGCGATAAATTAAATGGAAATATATCCCATATAAATGGCCTCTCTAGGCTCAGACTAGACAAAAAACCCAAGTAACCCATATATATATATATATATATATTTAAATTAAGTGTTTAAAATGATATTTAGTAAAATATTCTAATAAATTTTAATCTTGTTTAAGTAATATATTAATAATAAAATCTATATTAAATTAGATTACATTTTCGTGGTGGCCATGATGTATATACGTGCAACACAACTTGGCATACACAATTCTATAGCTAGCAAGGATTTGAGTAATGATCATTTGTGTTAGAAATATAATGATTCTTCATATTGGCCACCATAGCTAGTAGATGATGCCAATTTATTGGTTGTTCACTCTTGCATGCAACTCGTAAGCATACTCTATTATCTTTTTTTTCTTAATTTCAATTTTACAATCATTACCATCTAGAATATAGATAAAATAATCTTAAGTTGGTTGAAATAATTGAATTGGAGGTAAAATTCAAGGTTGAGTGACAAGTATAGTAATAAAAAATAAAATATTTATCTTAGCATAAATATTTCATATACATTTTGATGCAAGAACACCTGGGTGAACGATAATCTTGCGTCAACCAAAAAAGATTGTTTCGGGAGTTTGGTAAGGTTTCATGAAAAACCCTCTTACAAGCATAATTTAGGCTCCTTTCTAGATTTAATGGCAAATGGTTCAAAGTCAATTTGTCAATGATTATAAAGAACTTAGCATTTTGTGACTTCGGCTAGTGATTTGGAAAAGTTTTAAACTTTTGAAATCCATGATGTTGAAGGCAAAATGGTTTGATGGAAAGTTGTATAATGCCAATTCCGCATCTCTATAATTTTTTGTGAGTTTTTGAATGCTTGGAAAAAAATTATTGCGAAAATTGGTTTTCAGCTCCACTAATCGATGGATGGATTATATTGTTTGGTGTTGCCCTCATATTTGATTCATTTATAATTTTGTGACTAAGTAATTTGATGTGGAGGGTGTATTTTCAATCTCCCATTCGAAATGACTCCAAGGTGCCACGGTGGGACAAAAGGTATTGTCGATATGTATGCATGTGTTAATTGGTCAATATAGGGATATTGAGTTCTAGAAATTGGCTAAGTGGTGGATTCCATAGTTTTGGTGGATTGGTTCTAGAAATTAGCTACAAGATTTCTTAGATGGAAGAATCCCTACACCAATCAAATGGGTTGAAAACCTCTAAATGGCCACACACCTCAACAACACTCCTATGAATTTGAATACCTCATTGTAATGTTGGATAGGAGGAAAAGTATGCATGAAACTTGGGTTGGCCTTCAAGCAAAGTTCTCTATACATTAATAAGAAATTGGTAACATATGTCTCTATATTATATGAATTAATGAATAACTTTTTTTTGGAATTAATATGAATGAATATTATCTCTAAATTCATTAATCTAACTAAAATTATATTTGATTTTTATAATGATTTATTTATCTTTGTTCACCCAATATTTCTATATGTATATAGGAAAAAGGGGTAAGATAGAAATTGAATACTTTTGTATTACTTACATACCTAGAAAATGCTAGTGAAGAGTATATTCCATATACCACATCTAATATTTGTTTACAATCCTTAATCACAACATGTTAAGAATATTGAGTTCTTTACTTGATTCATGTCAAAAATTTATAATGGGAGAATCACTTCATGATGTCCGAAGACTTATGAGTCACAACTAACAATTTTTGTTTAATTTGTTTTAAAATAGAATATTTTCCTAATTATGCAGGTTTGTATGCAATGAAGACAAGAAAAATAGTTTTTTGAAAAAAATATAGAATGATGAAATATTTGATATGCTCAAGCTCTTAGTTCCAAAAGGATTATGACATTATGAACAACAGCATACCATGGACATAGACGTCCTTCAAAATTTTAACTTATTAGATATCTCTCAAAGGAAGTACATTAGTAAAATTCTTCGAGGTAAATTGTAATAGACTAGATTGAAATCACTATCTTATGGCTCTTTTAAAGGTTCAATGATCTAAAGTATAAATAATTTATGTATGAGAAATTTTTTCTTGAATTAATTATAATATGTCTTAGAGTCTCTTCATGAGAATTTCTCAATCAAGGCTATCCTTCAAGACTAGCTTCCTTTGTAATATTGAAGCCCAATTTTGGTTCCAAGTCTTAATAACCACTAACCATCAATTCCTCAAGATAATTCTTGACCATGGATGTCTTAGAGTAAATATCTAATGGAACATGTCTCCAAGAGGATAGAAGCGTTTGCAAGAGTTTTAAACCAAGACAAAAACTTATTACTTACTCTATCAAGTGAAATATAAGTCATTGATTGACCAAAGCTAATCATGAAGTGATGCCTATCCTCTAAGTGGGATTTGAATGTTCCCCTTGTAAAAAAGTAGAATTGAAATAATGTTAAGTAAAAATTACAAGGAGCCTCATATCCACTAGGAGTTTTAGCAATAAATAAGTGTCAAATCCAAACTTGATATCTTGAGTAAAATCAAATTTATAAATACCCACATCTATAATTTTTTTTAATATAATCACATGTCCATATTGAAATTGAGAGAGAGATCTAATAAGTTAAAATTTTGAAGGATGCCTATGTCCATGGTATGTTGTTGTTCATAATTTCATAATCCTAAATTATAACTAAGAGCTTGAGCATATCAAAATTTATTAAGTGCCCACATTTGTGGCAAGTGCTAATGGATTTTCTAACTATTGACGCCCCAAATGAATCTATATCTATTGATCTACTAGAGTGAATCTTTGCATACATGTATTTATAGATAGATGAGGGTTGGAAGCTAATTTTTAGTAAGTTCAAGCTTGAGTGCAAAAATTAGTTAAATTTAGTAGATGATTTAGGTATGCAAAACTCTAGAGATAAATCCTTTAAGTTCAAAAACCAAGCTCCCAAATAAATTAAGTTTAATAATATGTTTGTGTCTTAGATGTTGAGAGTCAAGAAACCTAATAGTTGGGCGCATTTTATCTATGTATTAAAATTAACCCTAATAAATAGATGTCCCTTTGCAATACTTTACGAATACAACCTTAGGGTTCTAGAACTAACTTACAATTATGCAATGTTTTATAAGACTCTTGCATCCATTGAGCCAACAAATCTAAGGTTATTAAGTTTTTAGACCTAGACACTTGCTTAAGCTAGGTTGTATAAAATACTTTCACATCCGTAAGCATAATTAAAGTACATATGTCAAATGTGCTTGAGATCTTAATAATGTGATAATGTACTATTTGAGTTGGCCATTGCATTTCCATATTGATTCTAATATAAAATTATGGTTAAACCTAAAATAAATCTTCTCTTAAGGCCCATCTCTCATATGTCACCCTATGTTAAGATAAATTAAGGAATATTTTAGACCTAGACATGAATGCCTAAGCTCAATGTTATTATCAAACCCAAGAAGCCAAGTATGTGAAGCCAAGAGAATTTTTGTATGACTTTTTATAGGGTTTTACTGATATTGTAAGACTAGATTCCTTTATATAATACGAAAAAAAAACTTAAGAGGTTTGATTAAATAAATAGTGTATTTTTGTCAAGTCCGTTGGGCTATCATATATGGCATCAAAGAATGGTTTAAACTAAGGGCCTTATGGGCCATTAAGAATAAAATTTTAGGTTTAATTTTGAGATTGATTAGTGATTGATCATGCAACTAATCTATTGATGCAAACAGCTAGAAATCTATAGTTCACAAGTTAGTCATTTGTAGTGTATCAATATGAAATACTTGTTTATCATTTTGATTTCATAGGTTTAACTTCAACCATGAGGAAGAAGAAGATAAAAGATGATAGAAGGAGGATAAGAGTGGTTCATAGATGAGTTGCTAAAATCTAAGATAAAGGAAAAATAGAAAGAGTGTTGGGAGTAGAGAAAAACCAAACAAATGGAAAATAAAATACTAAAATTAATTGTTAAATAAACACTTCTCATTCAACATGAAATAAGAGATTGAATGTTTTCAAGGAAACCAACAAATTTTATTATAGTTGAATAGCATTGGAATGAGAAAAAAAGGAACCTAAAAGTGGGATGGGATCTAATAAATTCTATGGAAGAAGCCATATAAATAAATTGTCAAGAAAAAATCCATCTCTTAAATTTTGTCCAAATTCTAGAATTTTTCCAAAAAACTATTTTTCTTGTCTTCATTGCATACAAACATGCATAATTTTGAAATTATTCTATTTTTAAATAAATTAAACAAAAATTGTTAGTTGTGACTCATAAGTCTTTGGACATCATGAAATGAGTCTCCCATTATAAAATTTTGACATGAATCAAGTAAAGAACTCAAGATTCTTATCATGTTGTGATTAAGGATTGTAAACAAACATTAGATGTGGTATATGAAATATAGTCTTCACTAGCATTTTCTAGGTATGTAACTAATGCAAAAGTATTCAATTCTTATCTTACCCCTTTTTCCTATATACATATAGAAATATTGGGTAAACAAAGATTAAAAAAAGAAATCATTATAAAAATCAAATATAATTATAGTTAGATTCATGAATTTAGAGATAATATTCATTCAATTTAATTGCAAATAAAGTTATTCATTAATTCATAGAATATAGAGACATATATTACCAATTTATTAGTGTTGTGTAGAGTACTTTGCTTGTTGAAGGCCAACCCAAGTTTCATGCATACTTTTCCTCCTATCCAACATTACAACGAGGTATTCAAGTTCGTACGAGTGTTGTTGAGGTGTGTGGACATTCAAAGGTTTTCAGCCCATTTGATTGGTGTCGGGCTTCTACCATCTAAGAAATCTTGTAGCTAACTTCTAGAACCAATCCACCAAAACTATGGAATCCACCACTTAGCCAATCTAGGAAAATTATGGCATCCACCACTTAGCCAATTTCTATAACTTAATATCACTATATTGACCAATTAACACATGCACACACATGCATACATATAGACACACACAAGTCTATAAAAAAATGAAGTGTTGGAAGTAATTTGATAGATTTCAACAAGTTCTTGTTATTTGATATGGACTTGTCTAGCTATTGTTTTCCTTATGAAATTTAATGGAACATCCATGTGATTCTATTCACTTTTGAAGTTTATCATATGCTACTTAAAATGCACATCTATACCTAGTTGAAAAGATAACATCCATCCTAGAATAATACAATATTATGTTATTCTTTTTTCCTACTAATAACCTACAACTAGCTAGAAACATGTTGCATGTCTTATATACACAACCCATTTTTTCCAAAAAAAAAATGATGAATCCCTTTATTTATTTTCAAGTTTATTGATCAAATCTTCTCCTAGCTTTAAGTGTTCCAGTTTTCCTTGATTCTTGATGAGTTGATTAGATTGGAAGATCTAAATACTTGAGCTAGTTGGATTTTCTTCAATATGAATGATTAGTTTTGTGGTATCAAGATGTGATTTAGGTTCTCAAATCCACCTCTTTTTACTATTTTCTTTCCTAACTGGTTTCTAAATTACTATTTTTAAAGTTCTTGATTTGAATGTCTAAGGAAACTTTCAAACTTTTACTCTAAACTAATATATAATATATATCTCTTATTATTATATTATATTATATAAATAAGATTATATAATACAAAAATATAATATATTTATATAATACAATATCTAATATATATAATATAATAACATAATATAATATAATATAGAGTACAATATAATATAATATAATATAATATAATGTAATCTAAAATATATAATATAATATAAAAATATATATAATATAATACACATACATAAAAAGTAACAAAAACATAAAATATCGGGGTTTTAGAGCTACTAGATACTTAGCTAGGGTTTTTAGCAGCCTTTTAAAGGAAAATATGTGAGTATTTTTGCAACCATACAGAGAACGGCGAACAGATTCCAGACGGTACAAAGAAATAAGGCAGTACAAAGAACGACGAAGAGGAATGAACAGAACAGTGAAAGACTTAGAAGGGCCCCACACAGGAGCACACTAATCGATCAACGCTTAATGTGTGATGTTTAAGCCAGGCGGAGTGGACGCCACAGATAACGGGCAAACTAATTGCAGATTGGTATTGTAAAAGATGAGATATGACGGGGATGTTTAATGTAAGGCTCAATGCACAGAGGTAATGAGTCTTGACAAACCAAAGACATGCAGACTAGAAAGATTACGCATCCTCTGAAGGAGGATTGAATGCATGAAGAAAAAGTAAAAGCTTTGAAGAGATGAGTGAGGTGTTTGAGGGAAAGTGGTTGCTAGCATGAAGGTGGAGATTGTTAAGCTGGGAGAAGACCGAGATTGGTGGAAGAAGTGTAATCATGTTCAGATACCAGATACAAAGTGCAGGCTGAGCTGAGTTGGGCATAGCAGTTTGAATGCTTCGAAGGATTTTCTGATAATGGAAACCAGACTAGTGGAGGGGAAGTTGAAGAGTTGGAGGGCAATGTAGTTGCCTGGTATTATTATGTTGTTTTATGAAATCTGCATAAATAAAGATATTTGATTTGTTTTGAATTTGAGTATGTTGTCGTGCAATGTTGTATCATTTGAAATCAATACATGTAATTATCAAATTAAAGTTGATCGTTAATGGAGTCTTTGTAATTTGAGTTTTTGTGAAAGTTGATTTGAGATGATGAGTGAGACTCGTCTTCATCACATTTGTCTAAGATATCAATTTCTTGAATTATTTTATTTACTTAAGTTTTTGTTATTCTAGAATTATTTTATTTATTTTGTTTTATTATATTTTTAATTTATCGATGTGTACATTAATGTGAAAAGACATAAAGGTAACTTAACGTGCGTTTGGATGTTCAAATGGATTTTCTCTTAACTATCCACTTTGACTATGGGCAGTGATAATGTGCATGATTGAACATGGGGTCCTGAATCATGATCAGGGAAATATTGTGATTTGATGTAAACCATCACCAGCAAGGATTTTGTTGAAATTTGTATCTATGGAAATTGTTACTAGTTAAAAAGAAGGCTATTTAAAGAGATGATATGAGCCTAGAAATTGTGAATGTTTGTTGCAAAAAGGATTGTGAGTGCACATAAAGTGGTCTAAGTTGTAGTGATTGAATAAGTGGAATCATTTTTTACGACAGGTACTAAACATTGTCTTGCCTAAGCTAATTGTCCTTTACAAAATGACCTTTCCATCCTCTTAGCCTAGACAACTCTTGGAGTTCCATTTGCAATACCATGAAGTCATACTTTCTTACCCTCTAGTTTGAATTTCATCTCCATAGTGTGATAGTTCTATGTGAATTCCCCAAGGAATATAACCATTACACTCCTAATACATTGTTTTTTTCTCCTTAGCCAACCACATAGAAATCATCATACACTTGGTGTCCACCCAAAGTGATGTCAAACCTTTGTATCCTCTTGTCACAAGGAATGGTGAAACCATTTACTACTATGACATTTCAAACTCTCCTTGACACCAAACCCTCATATATGAAGTTGTGTGTGACCCCACCATCAATCAACACTGTAAATTTTTCCCGTGTAACAACCCACGAAATCTAAAAGGATAGTACTTAGGAGCACTTGAAAATGTGGCAAGGGTACCCCTATAACTCTTCTTCCTTCCCTTCTAATTCTTCTTCCTCAATCTCTAGTTTAAGATCCTTTGATTCTTCATTGAACATCACTTCTATGTAAAATACTTGTCCTTGACCAACGCAACAACAACCAGGTACTCATGGCTCCTTACAAAAAAACACACTGTCTTCTATCATGTCCCCATTTCGACTAAGGAAATAATTTAATAATTTAACTCAATTTGTAAAAAAATAACTTTATATTCATAAAAAGGTAACTTATGATTCATTACTATGTTACTGAATCTGCCTACAAACTGGCTGAATTTAGGTTCGGTTCAAACTAGATCCATGATCTAGTCCAATCCACCTATGGATACAGGTAGGATGCAGGAGAGTGGGTTTGGATTCCTTTGGGATAAACTCGAGCAAACTTGGCTTTGTCCCTTGACCCCACCCTATATCGTGATGGGGGTGTTGCTCCCACACGAGTTGTAAGAGGCATTTCCCCTCAACCCTACTACAAGTGTTGCCCCCAAACCTCCATGAAGCTGTGGGACATGGAGCTAAAGAAAACTTACTTGGATGCTTCCACTTTCCAACATGTTACACTTGAGTCTGAAGGTGAGCACACTTTTAGTGCAAGTGGCAATGGCATTGCTTGTAGTTCTTCAAATGTTCCTATCATCTGGTATTATTGGCTAACAAATTGGGCACCTTGAGAAATAATGAGTTATTTTGCTTGAAAGGTGTGATTGTTCCCAAAAACTCTAGAAAGTTCACAATTTCATTTGTGAATTTCTTCTTAATTTTGGAGGTACAGCTCCCTCGTATGATATGCAATGCATTTGACTAAAATAACAAAATATATGTATGTTTTTAACCTGAAAGCAGGAAAGGAAAAACTCAATACAAGGAAAATTCCTAATACCAAGTGCAGAGAAAAGTAATAAAGGTATTGGCTCAAAGACTAGTTCGCATATGATAGATTGTAAAAATACTGGCACAAAGACCAATAGGCATGAAACAGATTATGAAACTACTGGCATAAAGACCGGTTTGCATAAGATGAAGTAAGATAAATATCAACCCAATATTACTTGTAAAATGGAATCAACTACAATGATTGATGCATACACCAACACACAAGAATAACATAAACACCAAGATACACCTTAAACACACATATTTAAGAATATCGGCTATCTTTGCTAGATGCACACAGACAAATAGAGATTTCATTTTACAAAAAAAAATATATTTAGAATAGCATAACATTAGGTATTTTTCAATGATGTCTAGAGAGAGACAGTTAAAAATAAATACATATATATAAAGTGGGTGAGTAACCACTTCTTTCTTTGCCCATAATTGATTTTTAATTAAAATTCTTTTCAAGAAATAAAAACAACTGAAAATAGCCACCGATCACGTGAAATTTTTTTACCAAGCGCATTGTAGTTTATAGGGGGACGGATACCCGACCGATTCCTACAGTCTAAAAAAAACAACTAAAAACTAAGATAGAGGCGTTTCGCTTCTAGATTCTATAGACGTGGCAAGTCATTTTTGCAAGGCTTGGAAATCCTTGATGACATGTGGAAGCTCCTTATGGTGTGGAATGGTTGTATTTCCCATTTGTAATCCACATGCCAACTGGCTATCCTAAACGACTTCAATTCTCTAATCATAAGTCTTCATGAGCCCCATCACCTACGATAGGATAAGATCTAGTTCGTTGAATGTCCTCAAATGCTCGACATCA
Organism: Sequoia sempervirens; assembly: GCA_007258455.2. Lineage (NCBI taxonomy): Eukaryota > Viridiplantae > Streptophyta > Pinopsida > Cupressales > Cupressaceae > Sequoia > Sequoia sempervirens. Next base: position 24,655 of record VDFB02266612.1, read on the forward strand.
AAAGAATGAGAGCTGAAAATTCCATCAACTATTTTCTAAAAATCACTCTCCAAGGCCTTAGTGTTGATGGTGCCAAGTTGACCCACAACATGTAGGTAAGATAAAAGTGAAATATCTCACCTCTCCTGAAAAAGACAATCATCAATCAAACTAATCACCTCCCAAGGTCTTTGATGTTGGTTCACAACATTGTTGTTTCACGAAGTGGTCAATATGGTTGTAATGTTCAAGGGGCCTGCTGGTTTTGAGCTTCTGGATTGTTATAAGATCAAATGTATATATTTAAACCTACTTTAACCGGTGGTTTTAAAGAAATAGAAAAAGATAGATTAAAGCTTTTAAACTGAAGAGAATGTTGATTCATCCAACTAATCAGACTTGTTACCTTCCAAGGAATTCCTAAACTAAAACTGCAAAATAAAGTTAACTTGTAATTAATACAAAGTTTCATTCATTCACAATGCAAACTTTAACAATAGATTGCAAATCATCATTCAAACAAAACATAAAATAAAATTTCATTCCTTGAAAGCTTTTCAAATCAAATGATTAACCCAAGATAAATACAGTTCTAGAGCACAATATGAAGTAGATTTAAATCTGGCTGCTTCTACTGTTGGTGAAACAGATAAACAACATTTACAAATCTGGCAAGATCACCAGTGTATAGAAAATCCATGTCTTCGAATTATCTCCATCTATACTAAGAAAAACTGGAAGATACATCACCTCCTCCTGCTGAACTTAACTCCTACTTTACTTTTGCTCTTGAGTTTATCTACCTTCTAACCCCGACTTGCTAATTCTTAACCAAAAGAAGAAGATGAAAAAAATATCCTATCTATCTATGTATCTCTATCTATATCGTCCTTATCTTTTTTACAAAGAGGCGAAAATGCCATATTTATACAAAATGCGCCAAAAGGGTGCCGACCCCCTTTTTAGGGTTTACAAATCTTGATGAGTTGGTTTGCAAAAGAGTTGGAGATGGAGGAGTTTGGAACAAAGTCAAGGATGCATTAAATGCATATACTCTGCTCATGTCGATGAAAGATCGCTCTCAGGCATGGTTTCTAGATCTTTTACAACCATCGTCATCAACTCGCAGCCTTCGAGTCTGCCATTAAGACTTCACATGTTTCATCCTTGACCTCGAAAACTGCTCTGCATAGTGGCTTTGAATGTTCTAGGGGTATCTCCATTCATGCCCACCTACTCTTTCCAGTGAACGTTGTTGGAAAATGTGTCTCAAACTTACTGTCATGAAACCTCTGAAAAAAAAGCAAGGTTGGTGTGACATTCTTTCTGTCTGGCCGACTAGCAGCTGTGTAACCTTCTAGAATGCTCAGGTCGTTGAGACCTTGTTGTTGTCTTACTGACTGGAGCTATCGCTGAGACTTTTTTGTCGTTGTGAGTTTTCCTACCTCTCTTCGCTCAAGGAGATCTCTTGGTGACGAGTGGAGTCGGGGAGAAATGTGAACTTTCAGAAAGACTCATCCCGACAGTGTATGTCTCGCCGACGGTTATTCATAAGGATGTCTTCGGTGAGACTCCTGGCGACAGGTAGCGTCGAGGAGAGGTGTGACCTTCGGAATGACTCTTAGCGACTAAGGATCTCTCGTTGATGGTTTAACACTTCGGTGTGACCTAAAGGCTCGTTGGGAGTCATAGCGATTGTTGAAGTCTCGCTGACGGATGTGTTCATGCTGGATGTAGGAGAGACTCTTGCCGATAGTCTGGTCGGAGTGATATCTACTATCGGGTGTTTTCGCTATGATCTCTTGCTGATGATTGTTGGTCTCGCCGATAGGTGTATTGACATCGGTAAGACTTAAGGGCTCTATATGACTCACAATGAGAGTCTATTGTGGACTTCGGTGAGAGGTCTCGCTGATCTTGCCGATAGCAATTGTCTGGGCGATGGTCTTGGATATCGGTATGACTCTTGCAACTCATTATGACCTCTTGCCGATAGTTTCAAGTTAAGCCGATAGTGTTAGTGGAGCATTGTAGCATCGGGGAGACATGGCTAGTGTCTCACCGACATGTGATTTTGCTTGAACGACTTTTGACCACCCAAAGATCCTACGTGTTATGTGTTTGACCAATCAGAGGAAGCTGAAGGAAAAACATTGGCGGTTAGACTGTTGTGGTCGTTCCTAATCTTTCCTTACAAACGTAATGTCCATCATTAAGACTCGCGCCTTATCCTTTTTACACTTTCCTCTCAGCTTGGAACCTTCGCGGGTTGACTTCCTTGAAAAATAGCATTAGAGCTCTCGACATGCTTTAACCCTACAAAACAATGCCTTCATTAGTCTTCTAAAGCATAGAAAACATATTCTTCGTCTCACCCTTCATAAATCTTTCATTCCCATATTTATCAAAAAGAAACTCAACTCTGGCAGAGGCGGAACCAAATCCGAACCAAAAACATACTTACCTTTAATACCGGTGGGATGGGAACCAGAATGGAATCGGAACTGGGACCAGAGTCAGAACATGAACTGAACATAAGAAAATTCATTAACTTTCAATTCATCACACCATTCCGGCTCCGACCCTGCAAAAGAGACCAAACACAAGGAACAAACACGGAACAAACGCAAGCGGGATCAGAGCAAAAATCGATCCCGAGTGAACCACAATGGGGGTGGAAGTGAAAAAAATACCCAAGCCTGAACCTTCTCCAAATTCCAAGTTTGGTTTCCATCCTGGCTCTGCCTCTGCCAACACACAAAGAAACAACGAAAAAAAGACGAAAAAGGAAAAAGGAAGGGAAGAAAACACCCCACAACCAAACAATCAGAACAAAAGGAAAAATAAACAAGTTTGACGGAACTAGAACCGAAACGGAACCTGGACCTGGAACTTCAGAAAAGTTTGAGAGTCCAGGTTCGGTCTGCGTCCTACTTCCGCCAAAACAACCAACAAAGAGGAAGAAAGAAAACCGACAGAACTGGAACAGGGAACGAAACGAAAACCAGAACTTGGAAGAAATTTCAAAGATCGGTTTCGGTCCTGGTTTCGCGTCTGCCAGAACAAAATAGAAAAAGCCCAAGGCAGAATCAAAAACGAGAAACGGAGACAAGAGCGGAGACAAAACCGAAATGGAACTACACAAAGTTCAAAGTTCCATTTCGGATCTGGATCCGGTCCCGATCAAAGAGCAAAGAAAAAAACATAAGAACAAGGGAAGCGGGACCGGAGCGAACACCGGACGCGGCCCGAACAACAAAGAGCGAGGAAGAAAAAGAGCGGAGACAGAGTTAGGACGGGAATGCAAAATGGAAATTTAAAACTTCTTGTGAGTTCCAATCCCTGTTCCACTCCTGCGCGAGCAAAAAAATAGAACACAAGGAAAACGAACAACAAACAAGAGAAAGGACCAACCCAAATGTTAGTCAAAAATAACCAAAGAGAAGGGCGGAGTCGGAGTCGGGATAAGATCCGAACTAGAAACCGTGAAAGAGTTCCATGTTTAGATTTGGTTCCGGGCTCGCCTCTGACAGAACAAATGATAGACTTAGGAGCAAAACAAAGAACTCCTAAGACCGAACCAAACAACCAAAGGTGACCAAAACAAAACAAGAAGGGGGGCCCATTTTAATCAAGTTCGAAATGGGGTGGTTATGCAAGGCATAACAATTGGCGACTTGGCTAGGAAAATGGTTTAACCATTTTCAAGAAACTAAAGGATTCAGTCACCCAGAACTCCTGGTTTATGGACATCACAACTCCAGTTAAGTTAGTTTTAACAACCAAGGTTGAGCTAGAATCTCAAATGTAAATCAACACTGGCTACCCCTGAATCTATGTGTGTGCTTGATGGTGCATCACCCTCTTACAAAGTTTTCCTCATCTTTTGAACAATGATATGCAAGATTTGAACTACATGAGTTGATTCCCTTTAGCTGTTGTGCAATGATATCCTGGGCATTGGTCCATTGCCAGTCAAGCATCCATAGCTCCGACGAAGATACCTCTAGTTTTCTCAAAGCATTGCTCTACTGCCAGTCAGGCGTCCATAGCCCCGGTAGAGATACTAGAATCACCCATTCATATTGAGTTTTCTTTTCTTTTCTTTTCTTTTCTCTTGGAGTTTCAGACATTTCATTCAATTCTTTCTCAATATGTCAGATGTCTAAAATCTGTTTTGGGTTGAAAACTACCATGGACCTCATAACAGCATCTAGGGAATCAGATTTTTCACTCAAATCTTACAACACCATCACCTTAAGACAAATATACCATTACAAAAGGAGATGTTTATATTCATTTGTCACAGATTCAATTGTAGTTAATGAAGATTGTTTACTTTGCACCTTGTTTTCAAAACTTTCCATAACTCTTATTGGTAATGGGCATTAAACAACGAATTTAGGACAAAATCATCCAATCAGAAAACCTGAAAATATCTAAACCAACTTCTCTCCTAGTAACCAAGGTATACTTTAGATAACAACCCCCTTACAACTGCATAAAATGAAGGTCCCCACACAAAAAGAAAACAAGAAGCAAAAGAACAAAAAGGAAAAGGGAAGCAAAGAAAACAACAAACGACAAAGAAACAAAACAACGAATTATTTACATAGATACAACCCATCAAGAATGCCAAACTTTCAAGATCCAAAGTAATGTTTAAGAAACTGTCTGTTGACAGGCAATGGAACAAGTTCTCCCATTAAACCGCTTAGCCAGAAAGCATTTTCTCCTAGGATTTCAGCAATTTGATAGGGACCCAACCAAAGCTTATCAAATTTCTAGTGATCACCCTTCTTTTCATTGGATTTATCCCATAGCAGCACAAGGTCTGATATTATGAAAGCCTTGATTTTGGCTCTTTTGTCAAACCAACGTTTGACAATAGCCTGGTGTCTAAAGAATTGTTGCAAGGCAGCATGTCTCTGCTCTTCTAATTTCAACAAGTTAGCTAACCTTACTTCAATCCTATCATCACTAGAGTAAAATTTCTACATAAATTTTAGGACAGGTATTTGCAAGTGAATAGGGAACACAGGCTCTTGGCCATATACTAGCTTAAATGGTGAAGTCTTCAAAGTAGCCTTTATCCTAGTCATATTTTCCCATAAAGAAAATCTTAACTGGGTATGCCAGTCCCTAGGATTGTTCTCTAATAGTTTTTTAATTACTCCTAAGAGATTCTTATTTGTTGATTCTACAACTCCATTTCCTTGTGGGTAATAGTTTGAAGAATACTTTAAAAAAAAATTATGATCATAAGCCCATGAAATGAACTCGGCAAAAGAAAAGGCAGGGCTATTGTCACATACCAGTGCAAAGGGTACTCCAAACCTATTTGTGATACATTCGGTGAGGAACTTGATTACTACCTCTATTGTGATGTTCTTGCAAGGTATAGCTTTTGTCCATCTCGTGTAGTAATCTATGGTAGTCAAAATGAATTTGTGTCCTACAGAAGAATTAGGATCAATTACCCCAATAAAATCAAGTGCCCATTAGGAAAATGGCCTTAGCTCATAAACAGGTTGTAATGGCATGGATAAATGGCGCTCTCTTGATGCAGAAATTTGACATATGTGACATGTTCTTACATGTTGGTGGGCATCCTTGAACACACATGGTCAATAATAACCGGATCTGAGAATCTAATGTGCTAAAGAATCTGCAGAACCGTGGCATGTGCCATGTTTCCCATGAAATTCAGTAATTGCATGATTAGCCTCTTGCTGATCAAGGCATCGTAGGTAAACTCCCTCAAATTTCTTCCTGTATAACAATCCTCCTTTGAGCATATAATGGGAGCTTTTCATTCTCAATGCTCTCCTCTAGGTTGTATTCATTCCCTTTGGGCACTGATTGTTGAGCATGAAATAAATAATATCGGCATACCAAGGGTCATTAGAAAAGGACTGTGTTGTGTATTGCTAACAAATAATGTTCTCACCAGCATCCGCCATTGATTTAGATAGGCCTTGACCTTGGACAAGTTTCATAAGGTGAATCTCCAGATCGAACTCCTGTAGAATAGCCATCCATTTCCCCTTCGTTCTCCCAACTCGCTCTGCATAAGTAGAGACTTCACAGCAACATCAGGAACTACAACAATGATCTAACTTCGAAAGATACAGTGCCTGAATTTCTTGACAGCTCTAATCAATGCAAAAGCTTGTTTCTCAAGCGGTGGGTACTTGACTTCAACATTCTTAAATGGAGAGCTCATGAAGGCAATTGGCCTTTCACCCCCTTCATCCCTTCGTTGTGTCAGGACAGCGACACATGAGTGTTCAGAGGAAAAAGAATAGATATAAAATGGCTTCAAGTAGTCAGGACTGGTGAGGACTGGTGCTTTTGAAATAGATTGCTTAACCTGAGAAAAAGCAGCCTTTTCCTCATTACTCCATTCTATTCTAGCATCTTTCTTCATCATTTCATTCAAAGGTTTAACAATCTCTGCAGAACCTGTGATAAACTTTCTCACAAAGTTGATCTTTCCAAAGAAAGATCTCATCTCCTTCTTACTTCCTAGCATGGTTAACTTTAAAATAGACTCAACTCGGTCTGGATCTATCGATATCCCTCTTTCCAAGATTATGTGTCCCAAAAGTTTCCCTTCAGAAACCCCAAACACACTTTTTAGGATTCAGAGAGACACCGTATCAGATACATCTCTCAAGAACTGTACCCAAGTCTGCAGCATGGTTTAGTCTATCTTTAGAGAATACTATCAAGTCATCCATGTAAATGATGATGCATTTACCAATCAAATCTTTGAACGCTACATCCATGGCATGCTGAAAGGTTGCTCTGGACAACATTTATCAAACCAAATGGCATCTTCCTGTAAGCAAATGTTCCCCACTTAGTAGTGAAGGTTGTCTTCATTCTGTCTTCATAATTAACGATCACTTGATTGTATTTGGAATAGCCATCTAGAAATGACATCATCTGAGACCCATTGACAGTTTGTAAGACTTCATCTAGAGAAGGGAGTGGGTAGTTGTCTTTTTTCGAAGCTCTATTTAGATTCCTGAAATCTACACATAGCCTAATCTATCCATTCTTCTTATGAACTGGAACCAAGTTAGTCACACATGTTGAATGTCGTACATGGAAGATTATTCTTGCAGAAAGAAATCTCTGAACTTCCTTAAAGATCAGTGGTTCAATCAGGGCGTTGACAGGATGTTGTTTCTGCCGAAATGGTCTTGCTTCAGGCTTCAAAGGAATAGTATGAGTTATCACAAAAGCATCAAATGATTTTAGATCTTCATACCCCCAAGCTATTGCAGCACTATCCTTCTTCAGTGCCCTCAGTATATCTTTTCTAATTGCTTCAGGGCAGGCTTTTCCTATGTAAACATTTCTTTCAAGGCCAGAATCAATTAAGTTAACAGTTTCATATTCACCTCCTTTATCTTCGGTTGATACATTTTCCCGAGCCCTTGGGTCTGAATCGAAAATCCTTTCTAAGGCCACCATTCCCTTGGGAATGCTATTACTTTTTAAGTTGAGGACCCCCTCTGTATCGCAGTCTTCGGGGCTCTAGTCTCCTTGATCCCTTTCGAACTCATCGATGATCTGTCCTTCAAAAACATATGAGTTTTCTAAAAAAGTAAGGATATATCGATCATCATCAAAGACTTGAAAGTTCCTGACATTATTGGGAACAGCCAAGGTGGATATCAATTCTACTGAGAATCTCTTAAGCTTGGAGTCTTGCATTGGCTCTAGAGTACTTGCAGCAACAGTTAATGAATCAGCTATTTGATTCTCCTCTCTAGGAATTAAACTAATTCTAAAAGCATCAAAGTCTTCAATCAGGTTCCATACCCGATTTCTATAAGCTGCCAGCCTTTTATTGTGACATGTGTATTGGCTACGTACTTGCTTGATAATCACTTCTGAATCTCCTTTAACCGTCAAGGCAGTAACTTTCTTTTGATGTGCCAACATCAATCCCCGAGCTAATGCTTCATACTCTGCTATATTGTTAGTGCATCCAAACTGCAACCTATAAGAAGCAAAAATGTTTTCCCTTTCAAGCTGGTTAATTCAATTCCAACGCCACAGCCTGTTTTGGATTTGGATCCATCAAACGTGAGGGTCCATTGCTGATCATGAGCTGGGGTTGATCCCTTTGAGGTTGTTGTGGGTGTTTGGATAAGATGAACCATAGGTGGGGGCCCTTGATCTTTTGCATAAAATATTGGGAATGGGTGTTTAATAGGCTCACTAGGTACAATTTCTGATTCCTAGTCAAATACATCATGTAATCCTAGGATATCTTTCCGACAGTCACTTGTATCTTTGATTGATCCCTTGGGTTTTGATATACTTGTGAGTGTAGGGGTATCAAACAAACCTTGGGGTTGTTCATCATAACTACATTGGTCCAGTATTGAGACCGGGGTAGGTTCAGTTTGAGGAGGGACTTCCTTTGAAGGTATATTATCCCTGGTTAACATTATTGCATTTTTGGCTTTGAATGAGAAGTGATCTGAAGTGGCCTCAAGGTGACTTAGGCTGGTCTCTTTGGTTTGGGAAACATGATTTAAAACACCAATGCAAGGTTGGTAGGTCAGTTTCGAATGATCTTGGTAGTGTATCTTGCACCAATTAGGGAGTAGGAGACTTCGCAAATCGATATTTTCCCCTAAAACCAGTTGATCCTGTTGCAACTTCCTGATCAATACCTGTTGGTTTACACTAATCATGGGATCAAGGGTTTCTTGTATTGAAAAATCTTTAGAATCAAGAACCGAAAAGGTCAGAATTTCCTCTCTTTTATAAACCCCTATCTCAGTTTCAAAATAAGCTACCTCGTTGGGATAGTCATACTCAGTGATGATATGTTTGCGGCGAGGTTCACTTTCAATCCTAATCTAGGTAGGAATTCCCCTCCACGGTAGCCACATGTGTAAAAAGTTGAGGGAGAGATATCCCCCTATACTCTTCATTAAATCTCTACTCAACAACATACCATAAGTCTTAGGAATGTCTGCTACTTGAATATCCATATTAGTTAAAATCCTAGGGTCGAACCCTACTTGCACATGTATATTTCTCAATTCTCCAACTACATTAACCTCTGTTTTATCGATTTGGATGACCTTTTTGTTTGTTTGGACAAGGTTCAATCCCAATTTCTTGCATATAGAAAATGGTATAACATTGCCAGAAGCCCCTGAATCTAGCAGACAATTATGTAGATTGTTCCTACAGATTCTCAAACTTAAAAGAAATGGTGGGGTACCTACCTTGCTTTTGTACAAAGTTGTGTTCATGTCTACAGTGGGTGCCACCTTGGTTTTCCGTTTTGATTTATTGGCTTCTTCCAAAGCTTTTAGCATTATCTCTCATTGGGCAGGGCACCACTTTAGGATGTCAAAGTATGATAAAGAGGTTTTATGTTTCTGCATCTCAGAAACAATATCAAATTCTATGTTATAGCTTTCATTACATTTGAAAACACTAGATGAATTACCTTTGCCATGGAAGTCAGGTGGACCCCTCGGTGGAGGAGGGTTGTTATCAGCATCCTGATTCGGAGGCACAATATGGTTAGGCGGTGCTAATGTAGTGAACGGACCCTTATTCTAATTTCTTAAAAAGTGTCCTCCCTTTGTCTGAAAGGCTTGGGCATCATACGAATCTTCCTCTAGTTCATTCTCATTCTGCATTGGGAATGAAGGTTCTTCTTCAAAGAGGTCATGAGTCATAGATGTATCCACTGAGCCACCTCCTTTGTTTGAATTCCCTTGGAACGTTTGGGCATCTTCCTATGCCATCTTCACAACCTTCTCCATTTCAGGGTAGTTTACCTCAGAATGAGTTGCAGTATCATGCAACCTGCACCAGTTAGTCATAAAATTGAGGTCAGCCACATTCGCAACATGTGGCCTGTCCTCATTAGCTTGATAATTGTGAGGAACCCCACCATTATTTGGCCCTGTATTCCATTGTCGGTTGTTATTTGGCCTCTGGTTATATCCTCTATTTTGATTTTGATAGCCTTGATTAGGGGAGTTTTGGCCTTGATAATTCCTCTGGCTATGATTGTAGTTGTTCGGATAATTACCCTGATTGTTATTACTCTGATTAGGGTAATTACCTTGGTTCTGAGAGGGGTTTAGTTTAAGTTGAGCCATATCATTTGTGACTTGAGATAGAGTTTTCTTTAAGGTCTACACCTCATTTGTGAGTTGAACTATCTTTTCACTCTCAACACTCTTAGCAATAGGTGGCTGACCAATGAGATTTGGTATTCCAGCTTGATTATGATGACCATGTTGACTGTGATGAGCCTGTGATTGTTGAGAGAATTCAGGAGCTCCATTAGCAAAGAATGGAACAAGAGATTGAGTCTGCAGGTTAGATATAGGTCCATAATGGGAGGGATACATCCCTGGGACAGTATTGAATAAATGGGTTGGGTTAGGCATCTGATACCCCATTGAAGGAAAACCTCCTCCCAAGTTTCCTGGTTGAGAGCTAGTTTGTTGTTGCAGCTTGATGGCTAGATAATAAACTTTAGACAAAGAATCAATATTTGCGGGCTGATAAGTCCTTTGTAGGAACAGGCCAAGCAAAGGGTCTATAACTCTAAAGTATGCCAGAATGGCACTATTCTCAGCAACTAGATAGGGGTCTTGTAGTCTCCTATACATTCATTGAAACCTGGTATTAAACAAGGGTAGGGATTCACATGGCTCCTTCCTAATGGTAGCAAATTGGTGGAACAAAATGGCTGGATCCACATAAACTCTAAACTAATTGATGAAAGCATTCTCCAGATCTGTCCAGCTCAGGATAGAACCATGTGGAAGATTTAGGTACCAGTTGTATGCCATATCCCCTAAGGAATAAGGGAACAACCTACAAACTACATCATGGTGAGCTATCCGGGCTCTGGTACAAGCATCCATAAAATCTTGTATGTGCTCTTTAGCACTCCTTGATTCACCATGAATGTATTTGGGACAGAATCTCTCAGGATTCTTAGGCATATCATCAAAGCCTCCAGGAATAGTCCCCAATGGAGAGGGATTATTCATAAAAAATGCCATTGGTGGCGGTGGTGGGGGTTGATCTAGTTGTTGGATGGGTTGAACCAGCTATAATGGCACTTGAGATGGAGTTGGTGGTGGATTGATAGGTATCCATCGGGGTATTGGTGAAAATCATGGTAGAGTGAGTGGAGTTGATAAGGGTGGTATAATGGTTGCCCCAGTCTTGTGAATCTTGTGTCTTGTTGGGGTCTTGAGTTCTATCAAAGGTGGTGGGTTTTTCGGTTGATCGAAGAACTCTATGGGACCATGCTATCGGCATAACTTACAAATATTGGCAAGAGGTCATAAGGAGTTGCAAGAGTCATACCGATATCCAAGACCATCTCCCAGACAATCGCTATCGACAAGATTGGCGAGACCTCTCACCGAAGTCCACAACAGACTCATTGGCGAGACTATCGCATTCACTGTGAGTCATATAGAGCCCTTAAGTCTTATCGATGTCAATACACCTATCGGAGAGACCAACAGTCATCGGCAAGAGATCATAGCGAAAACACCCGATAGTAGATATCACTTTGACCAGACTATTGGCAAGAGTTTCCCCTACATCCAACACGAACACATCTGTCGGCGAGACTTCAACAATCGCTATGACTCCCAACGAGCCTTCAGGTCACACCGAAGTATTAAACCATCAGTGAGAGATCTTAAGTCGCTAAGATTCATTCCAAAGGTCACACCTCTCCCCGATGCTACCTGTCGCCAGGAGTCTCACCGAAGACATCCTTATGAATAATCGTTGGCGAGACATACACTGTCGGGATGAGTCATTCTGAAAGTTCACATGTCTCCCCGACTCCACTCGTCACCAAGAGATCTCCCCGGGCGAAGAGAGGTAGGAAAACTCACAGCGATAGAAAAGTCTCAGTGATAGCTCCAATTGGTAAGACAATAACAAGGTCTCGACAACCTGAGCATTCCACAAGGTTACACAGCTGCTAGTCAGCTAGACAGAAAGAATGTCACACTGACCTTGCTTTTTTTTTCAGAGGTTTCACGCCAGTAAGTTTGAGACACATTTTCCAACAACGTTCACTGGAAAGAGTAGGTGGGCATGAATGGAGATACCCCTGGAACATTCAAAGCCACTCTTGGGAGCAGTTTTTGAGGTCGAGGATGAAACGTGTGAAGTCTTAATGGCAAAATCAAAGGCTGCGAGTTGATGACGATGGTGGTAAAAGATTTGGAAACCATGCCTAAGAGCGATCTTTCATCGACATGAGCAGAGTATATGCATTTAATGCATCCTTGACTTTGTTCCAAACTCCTCCATCACTGACTCTTCTGCAAACTGACTCATCTTTCTAAACCCTAAAAAGGGGGTCGACACCCTTTTGGCACGTTTTGTATAAATATGGTGTTTTTGCCTCTTTGTAAAAAAGATAAGGATGATACAGATAGAGATACATAGATAGATAGGATCTTTTTTTCATCTTCTTTTTTTGATTAAGAATTAGCAAGTTAGGGTTAGAAGGTAGATAAACTCAAGAGAAAAAGTAAAGTAGGAGTTAAGTTCAGCAGGAGGAGGTGATGTATCTTCCAGTTTTTCTTAGTATAGATGGAGATAATTCGAAGACATGGATTTTTTGTACACTGGTGATCTTTACAGATTTGTAAATTTTGTTTATCTGTTTCACCAATAGTAGAAGCAGCCAGATTTAAATCTACTTCATATTATGCTCCAGAATGGTATTTATCTTGGGTTAATCATTTGATTTGAAAATCTTTCAAAGAATGAAATTTTATTTTATGTTTTGTTTGAATGATGATTTGCAATATATTGTTAAAGTTTTCACTGTGAATGAATGAAACTTTGTATTAATTACAAGTTAACTTTATTCTGCAGTTTTAGTTTAGGAATTCCTTGGAAGGTAACAAGTCTGATTAGTTGGATGAATCAACATTCTCTTCAGTTTAAAAGCTTTAATCTATCTTAACCTGTTTCTTTAAAACACCGGTTAAAGTAGGTTTAAATATATGTTTGATCTTATAACAATCCAGACGCTCAAAACTAGCAGGCCCCTTGAACATTACAACCATATTGACCACTTTGTGAAACAACAACGTTGTGTACCAACATCAAAGACCTTCGGAGGTGATCAGTTTGATTGCTGATTGTCTTTTTCAGGAGAGGTGAGATATTTCACTTTTATCTTACCTACATGTTGTGGGTCAACTTGGAAATCCTTGATGACATGTGGAAGCTCCTTATGGTGTGGAATGGTTGTATTTCCCATTTGTAATCCCCATGCCAACTGGCTATCCTAAACGACTTCGATTCTCTAATCATAAGTCTTCATGAGCCCCATCACCTAAGATAGGATAAGATCTAGTTCGTTGAATGTCCTCAAATGCTCAACATCAAAAGAATAAGAGCTGAAAATTCCATCAAATATTTTCTAAAAATCATTCTCCAAGGCCTTAGCAGTCTCATTACTCCCATCTCCTTCCCTGTCAGGTTGCAATCCAAGGGAAACAAAGTTTTTATGAATTTCCTCCAAGATTGCATTGCATTCAATTCATACCTTATGAAGCTTTTGTATCCCATGATTTGTAACTTATAACTTCCATTCCACACGTTTATTCTAGATCATACAACGAGCATCAACAGTGCTAGGTATGATTTGCTCAACAACTAACTTTTCCATTTCAAATCCTAGCATTGCTTTGATTTCATTTACATACCAATTCCATAGCCTTTCCTCTTTCTCAGTAGTGACAATCTCCTCTTGAACTTATGTTCTCAAAGCATTTTCCCTTTATAGGCATTTAAGAGACTCAGAAATAATCTAATTACCTTTTCTGATTAACTCGTCACTCTATTCCTCTGTTGAACACACATAACACTGAGAGGGGGGGTGAATTAGTATTCTATAAAACCATTTGATTATTAGCCATCTAATGGTTAAAACATATCTAGCAGCAACTATAAGTAAAAACATGAAAGAGCTTATAACATCACACAACTCATAGACACCAGGATTTTTACATGGAAAACCCAAAGTGGGAAAAACCATGGTGAGGATTAACTCACAATATATATTATAACTAGCCATAAAATATTGCAGGGCACACTATCAAGTTGAAAGGATCACAATTTGAAAATGATTACAAAAGAGTGAGGCTCACTACCAAAATGTGAACTGATGGAATGCACATTTTGTGTGCTGAGTACAATTCCAATTGAGCTCTGGAAAACAAAAGTCTTGCACTGGTTTGTAGGTATATAACAACTATCAGCAATTTCGCACAATATCATTCTATCGCATATTTTCACATTATCACATTTTCTATATTATTTATATCTGAACAGTATATGGATGTTCCATATATATACATGGTTACATCTTCATACATAAATTGGGTCGAACTAATTGGATGTAAGAATACTTAACTCAAAATATCTTGTCAGCTACGAAACAAAAACGTCAAGATGCTTAAAACAAAATGTGCCAATCATAAGCTAGGTTGGCTCAGACAAAAACACAAGCACATTAAGCATCCATGAAACGTATACCACTTGATTAGTCGGCCAAATGAATAGCATGCCAAAAATTGTAAGTTGAACAACTATCATTTACAATTTCCAACTTATTCAACTAAAATTGTTGAATCCCTAACCACGACTACATCTAATAGTCACGAATAACATACTAAAATCATATAAGCTGATATTCTACCCAAAGTAATTCCAGACCAAATTACTAGATCAATGTAGTACAAACACAGTATATCGGATGAGTAGAAAATTAGACACCAAACAATGTTGGCATCAATGACAACAAAGACAACAAAACCAAAGGTCTCCTTCATTCTTCCAACAATCTCCCACTTTGTCATTAATGGAAACATGTGCAAAAAATGAAGCTTACTTCAAAACCAAAATTGCACGACATTACTTCAATCAACTCCCCCTTTCAAATATACAAAAACACAAAACTATTTTTTTTAAACCAAAACATTATTTAGAATAAACCTTCCTTCACATAGAACCTTCTTTCCCTTTGACATCAAGAAAAAAGGGTAAAATAGAGACTTTTAATCAAGAACTAGGGGCACCTTGTAACTCCTTGAGAATTGCTTCCCAAGCTGGTTTTACATCATCCCAAATCCCTTTTTGCTCTGGTAAGATATTTATTTAGTGATTCCAGTTCCATTAGGAACTTTTCTCCTTCTTCAGGAGTAGAAGGATTGATGTTCATCTTGTCCAGTTTTTCTGCATCTACTAAGGCACTTGATATGGAAATATGTCTGGAAATTACTAGATCTCCAAGCTGTCCAAACTGCCTTATAGCATCTTCTTTTTGCCTCTACAAAATGAAAAATTTGTTCTAAAGGTCTACAACAGAAGTCTAATCAATGTAGTTTCTATCATTTGTAACCTTGTATTCTCCAGAGGTCAACAAATTGAGACTATATGGAGTCCATTAAATCCTTAATACCTCGAGTGGCATCAGACCATCACATGCAGTAAGCAAATAGTATTTGATCTTCCTCATGACAGTCCTTTACTTCTTTTAAACTTTTCAATATTCTAACATGCACAATTGCACTCTTATCTTGTAGAATCAGTAACCTTTTCTCTAGAAGACTTGACTTCGCCTCTTTCACAATTTTTACCTTAAGATTAGAGGTATATTCCTTGACAGAATCAACTACAAACTTTTAATTCTCAATCAGTGCTAAAGAATCATCAGTGGTGACACCGGGGGCTATCTCTTGTAAAGCTCTAATAGCTTCATTTATCAATTCATTTCCTTTCTGATAAGTTTCAACAGTTTCCCATGCAATAGAGTTGAGAAAAATACCACAAATCTTTATTTTCTCACTTGGTGCAATCTTAGATAAATCTACATAGCCTAGATGTGATGGTAGCTTAATTAACTGAGGTGGTATCACGGGTTGAAGAATTGTTTTCCTTGTCATTATATCTTTGAGAGTGTTTTTGGATGATTCTTCGGTGGGCTTTGATAGCTCTATAGCCTTGGGGTTTTCTTCATCATCTCTTTCAACCTGAGTTGCTTTCTTGTCTTCCTCTTTCTTCTTTTCTTCTCCTTTTTCATTTTCTTCTTCAAAGGATTTTCCAGAAGTTTTATCTTTGTTTTCTTTCTCCTTTTTATCCTCATCCTCCTTATCATTATTGTTCTTTTTATCCTTGCTTCCTTCATCTTCATCTTTATCTTTATCATCATTGTTTCTGGTAGATTCATGATGTTCTTCTAGTTCATTACCAGTATCATCTTTATGTTGATCTTCAATTTGTTTGCTGGTAGTCTCCTTTGTAACATTTGGAGGGGAAAATGTCTCTGAAACATCATGCATTTCACCAACACTTTCCAGAATTGTACGATCCATTATTTATGTGATATCATCATGCTGTTGTGCCTGAGCTATATGGGATGAAGAATCAGTTCTGGTCTCATAATTCCTTTCCAAATTTATGATTGTTTCCAAAGTTTCTTGCCTTACCTTTTTTATACTATCTCTCTCCTTAGTCATAAGCATATTGACTCTCTGTTTGACTCTAAACAATGTAGAACATTCCTTTAATAGATTAACAACCTCTTCCTCAGATAAGGAGGAACCATAAGAATTCAAGGCATCAGCTGTCATCTTATCATTACCATCTATATCTCTATTCCTTCTTTGTACTAATGCTTCCCAGATATTGTTAGTCACTTTGTTTTAGATAGTTTCCATACTCAAATTATAAATAACTATATACTAAATGAAACCATTAATAATGGTTTCCTTATCTTCAATATTGACTTTATCAAACAACTCAGTAGTCAGAATAAGATCAGATTCTATCATTTTATTCACTAAGGCTTCCAGATTTAGAGATGGTCGATCACATACCAGAGGAGAGCCAGTCATGTCCTCCTTAGGATCTGATGTGCCTTCTTCATTCTTCTTTTCATGCACATGAATTGTGAAATCATTCTCTTCTTCCTCTGTCTCTTCATCTATTGAGATATTGACTCTAGTTTTTTCTTCTTCATTGCTAGTGGAAGTATTGATCCTTTTATTCCTTTTCAACTGTTGCTCTTCATGCAAGCCAAGATCTATTTCTTCTTGTACAAAATCACTTAGGTTTCTTTTCTTGTTTTCCTTTTGCTTTACTCTTCTTCCTCTGGGAGTAACAAATGGTGTAGAAGGGGGTATGTTCTTTCTTTTAGAAGCACAAGTACTAGGTTTGATGGAGGCAATTACATCAACTAATGTGGGAGTACTGTGTTCTTTCTTCTTTCCTTTCTCTGTTGTAGTGGCACTAGAAGTAAGTGCAGTAGCAGAAGATATTCTTCCTAATTTCCTAGGTCTAGAGGATAGTTCTGCTGATTTGGTCTTCCTCTCATCAAGAGCTTCCTTTAATTGATCGATATCATCCTTAGAGAATGAATTCCCTTGGAAGAATGCTTCAACATTCTTTCTTGTTGTATTTTTTCTTTTAGATGCAGAAGTTTCTATGTGTACTTCACTATATTTTTCTTCATATGTTCCATGTCGGGGTAGAGAGGGGTCCCTTGGACTGCTTAACAACATTTCAATAAACCTCTCAACAATTTGTTCATCAACCTCATATCCTAGAGGTTTTATCTAGAGAGTTATGGGTTCAACTACTTCCATGAAGCATTCATTTGTGCTTACAAGAAAGGTTATGTCCTTTGCATACTTCTTCACTAAGCTTCTGGGAACCCTTTCCCTTTCTTGCATATCATTCTGGAATACTACAAAGAATGCAGTCAAAGCATTATTTTGTGCTCTGAAATCTCCAAGATTGTGCAAGTGTTCAAATATTTGATGTGCAACTGAGATGTTGCACTCCCATATAATATTTTTCCTTCCCGATAGCTCCCTCAAAAAGTAGAACAATAGACAAACTACCAATGTACCAAACTTGAAGGAGTGTTTCTTTGACTTAATCATGCTCAGATTCTCCATAAGTTGCAGTCGAAGCAACTTACATAGATCATAATATCTCTCATTCACTACCATTTCATATGTAGTGTGAATTGTTGTAGCAAACATAGAATTCCCTCGATTGGTAAAGTGTATTTTATATCCAATCATTAGAGTAGCATATCTCACAGCAGGGTTTGTGATAGGTTTAGTAGTCAAAGCTCTCCCGTCAAATGTGGTTCTAATTAGCTTCATGACCACATCATTTTTCACAACTTTCAGCACTGGTAAGGGTCCAATAGCACAAAGGCCAATTATGACTTGGATTACCTCCTTGGTGATTAACCCGGCTATGCTTGTCCACACAAACTTATCATGTATCCTATTAAGATCCATCCTAACAAATTTAGCATCCATCTCATTTGAAAAGTTAGGAAACCAATTCCAAACATCTAGCTTCTTCCACACTAGGTTTTCATATTCAAGTTTATCAAAGTGATTATCTCCTATCAATTCATCCATCTAAAGATCCCTAAGTTCTTGGTGGTTAAATTCTTCTAGATTTCCATGAATATATGTTCTAGTGTCTTCAGTGGGTAGAACATTACTTAGAATGTGTGAGAATGGACCCACGGGATCCATTTCATAGACTTTCCAGGAATACCTTCTGAATTTGGGTTGGGGTCTCTCAAAGACTTCCACAACAGTGGGAGTGGCCATTTCTTTCCCTCAAACTACTTGTATATGCTTATGAAAAGTTGCTTCAACAAAAACCCACAAAGCTCAGATAATAGTAAATACCTTTTCAAGCTTTGTCAAAAACTAGGGTTTGATGCCAAATACTTTGAATCCCTTCCAAATCTCTTCAGCTTGCTCTGCTTCTTCCTAATTGTGCAAATGTGATTTAGTTTGACTTAGTTTCTCGCTTTATGACTTACAGATTTTTCCCTAATTTTGCATTAAATGCATTCCAACTTCAAAAGTTGATAAACACTTTGTAACATACACTGTAAACCCTAAAAATCTCTGCAATTTTCCAGATTTGCATATTTTTCTACCGGAAACTTCTTCAACATCTTCAGAATGACACCTTACATCATATACCCTCGTGTCACTACTTGACACCTCATATATCGGGGGTTTGTTAGATTTATCTTTCACTGCTCCCCTTAAAACCATTTCTAGGTTTAGTTTTTAGAAGAAGTAGTTGCACCAAATGCAGGTACATATGCATTTGGCTCATCCTTATTCTCAAGTTCTTCCTTTTTCCTCTAAATTTTCTCCATTTCTTTTCTTACTTCGGTAGGATCCACTTTGTTCACAAGTTTTCTCTTTTTTTCTGAATCAGGTTTCTTCCCAATTTTGCTTCTGCAAAATTTTGAAATGTGTCCTGGTTTGTTGCAAGTGTAGCACACAACATTTCTTTGACCAAACTGATTTGAATTTATCCTTGATCTGCACCAGTTAGCTTTGTGTCCAAAACCATAACATATATAGCAATAGCCTTGAAAAGATTGAGCCATTCTACCAATATTGAATCTATTCATCATTGTATGACTTCTACACTCAGTAGCTCAATTTCCAAACCTTTTGCAACCAAAACATTTTCCGAAGAAGAATCCAACATTCTAATTCATTATACTTCTACATTCAGTTGCCTTAAGACCAAATTTATTACATGGGAAACAAATTCCATTAAAAGATGGGTACCTTTGAGCATTAGGTTGTCTGATAGGGATCCTTCTAGTATTGTTTCTTTGGTTCTTGAACTGTTTATTATTTCCTTGAATCTTCCTTTGGTTGTCCACTTTGTTGGGAATTTGATTTGTCTTTGAATTTTTCCCTTCTTCAAGTCCTAGACCACCTTTATCCTTAGCTGGTTTTTGAAATGTGATCAACTCATCAAGCATTGTAGTACTTGTTTTGAATTTTTCCTGAGCTCATGCTTTCCCCAAGTTAGATCTTAGGGTTACTACTTCTTGTTCAAGCTTTGTGCATTCATCGATTTTATTTTGAATTTTAGCTTTCTGACATTCTTCAATTCTTTTCTTTTCTTCCACTTGCACCTTTAGTCTGATGATGTCTTTGTTAGCTTTCCTTAGTTGATCACTGACTTCTTTATGCCTTTCTTTGAACTTCTTGATTTTCTCTCTTAGCTTTCTAATGCTTCCATTTGTTTCTTTCAACTTTTCTTTCAGAGTTTCTTTCTCATCTTCACTTTTATCTAGATCTTCAAGAGCAACATGGAGTTCCTCGGTTACAGAGATCTCTTTTGGAGGAACCAAATACTTTTTGTTAGCCATGTGTTCAAACTTCAAGATCTTCCTTAAGTTGTTAAAATTTTCCAAAGGAACCAACCTCTGATACCAATTGTTGAACACAAAATATTGAGAGGGGGGTTTGAATCAATATTCTACAAAAAGCATTTGATTATTAACCATCCAATTGTTAAAACATATCTAGTAGCAACTATAAGTAAAAACATGAAAGATCTCATGACATCACACAACTCATAGGCACTAGTATTTTTATGTGGAAAACCCAAAGTGGGAAAAACCACGTTGAGGATTAACTGGTGTAGGGCACCATAGCTTTCATGATGTAAGGGGAGTTGAATTTTAAGCTTTTGTGTTTTGAGTCATTTAGTTGATGTAATAAGGTCATTTAGACCATGCCTTGTGTGGTTGAGTTAGTATTAGGTTAGTATTTGGTTGGGTGTGTCAAGTTGAATAAGTTGCCAAGTTTGCAACAATGTTGTTAATGTTGTCAAAATGCAAAAAAAGGGAATTTGAAAGGTCGTTGTTTGTAATTAAAGGAAGGTAGATAGTTGCAATTTGAAAATCAGTTAGGAAATGTTGGAAAAAGGTTTGCATTTATAGGTCGATGCTATGGTTGGTTGATTGTATTTTGAAGCAAAGCAATAAAAATTACTTTTTTTTGCAAAATTAGAACGTTGATTTGCTACTCCAAGGGTGTGTACGGCCTGGTACGGCCTGTGAGTGAAAAATTATGAGTTAGAATTGATGGAGGAGTGAATCACCTGTCATTTCCATTTTGTTTCATTTTTTTTCATCCAGATTTGAGTGACTTATAGCATTTTTCTGGAAATTGCCTTGAAACCTTGATTTTGAGGGTTTGATTCAAGAAAATGGATTTTTGAGCCATTCCACCCAGTAGAAAATGCTCTAACTTGGTGGAATGCCAGATTTAGGTGTAGGTTTTGCTTTCATATGGTTTGCAGGAGTAGGGGAGGCAGATTGATAAAGATTGGGTGATGCCCTAGTTGATTTTCTTCATGTTTTAAGCAAAGAATGATGTATAGATGGTAGGATTTGATAGAAGACTCTTGGAGGGTGGTTTGAAAGGGTTGGAATAGTTGGAGAAGATCATATTTGACATGTCCAATGCATTGGAATGCAAAGTTGAGGGTTGGAGAAGGTAGAACCAATAGTTGCCTAGTGGAAACAAGCCTAATTAGGTTTTTGCTAAAATGGGGCAGTCAATTTTAGAGGCTTGAGTTACAAAACAACCCCACCTACATTTGAGGTATGTTGTGAAAGAGGAAAATGGGTATCTAAATATGCAATTGGTTTATGGGTTTGGTGTCAGGTTTGAAAGTTATGGTGAAAAAACCTAGTTTGTTGTGCTATAATGCAAAGGGGCAGTTTGAGTAAAGAATCAATTTGTTTGATGAGTTAAGACTTTGATAAAGGATTGAGTGAGTTAGTTTGTGTTTCCCTACCCTGTTCTGCATCAAATTGGTATCAGAGCATAGGTTTTGGTCATTTGAGGAAAAGTTGTAATTTGAAGGGAACAAGATGCCTCCAAAGGGAAGTGCAATCATTGCTAGGGAAATAAGAATGATGAAGGAATCTCAGGAAGCTCTTTTAGCTAGACTTGCAACACTTGAAACAAACCAAAGAAGAAGTAAGGCCACTGCAGATGAGAGTGATCGAGAGGAAGAGGAAGAGGGTGAGGATGAAAACCCTCAAAGAGGATCCCATGAGCAAGAGTTGGATCCTAAAGAGAGAGGATGGTTAAGATGTTGAAGGTTGTCAAGGGAGATTCTTTTAAGGTGAAAATGGAATTGACCATGTATGGTGGGAAGATGGATAATGAAAAGGTGTTGGATTGGATTGATGCACTGGACAATTATTTTGAATACAAGGAGGTAGCAAATGAACAAAAGGTGAAATTTGCAAAAACTAAGTTGAAAGGCCCTGCCCTAACTTAGTGGAATTATGTGGAGGAAAAGAGAGTGAAAAATGGAAAAGAAAAAATCAATTCATGGGATAGGATTGTGTCTAAAGTTAAGGTTCAATTTCTATCTGGCGACTACGCAATTCAGACATTTAGAAAGTTGCAAAATCTCAAACAAAAAGAGATGGATGTCATGGCTTACATAGAAGAGTTTCATAAATTGAGCATTAAAGCAGGTCATGTTGAGGATGAACTTGAGAAGGGAGCAAGGTATATAAATGGATTAAGGTTCAATATACAAGATGAGTTAAGCATGGCTCTTCCAAGAACGATTGAAGAATGCTTTCAATTGGCTGTTAGGGCAGAAGAAAAGTTGAAGAGAAGGCAGGAGAAACAAAATAGGGGAAAAGGCAACACTTCTAGAGGAAGAGGCTCATTTTCTAACCTAAGGTAGCCATATGAGAGTCAAGAAGATACAAATAAAGTCCAAGAACAAGGTTTAGATCAAAGAGATGGATTTAGAGGTGGTAGGATAGGCTTTAGAGGAAAATTTGGAGGTCAAGGAAGAGGTTCTAATGCATTCATAGGAAGGTTCTATCAATGCAACAAATTTGGACACCAAGCATTGCAGTGCAATGAAGGTCAAGCCTCTAGTTCACATGGAGGTGAAAGAAGGACTCAATTGGTGCCAGAAGAGGATACTGAGAGTGTAAACTCTCCATCACAACATGTTGCTCCTAAATTTGGAGAATCACTAATGGTCAGAAAAACACTTATGAAAGCATCAAATGAGAGGGAGCCATCACAAAGAATGATGCTCTTCAAAACAACTTGCAAGTGCATGTGTAAGGTATGTAAGGTTGTTATTGATTCAGGAAGTATAGATAATATGGTTTCTAATGAGATGGTTGAGAAACTTCATTTTTCCTAGAATACCACATGATACTCCTTATAAAGTTTCTTGGTTGAATGAGGGTCAGTATGTTTTGGTTAATGAGAAAGCTTGGGTTGAGTTCAATATAGGAGGGTACAAAGATAAGATTCTATGTGATATGTTACCTATGGATGTGTACCATTTGTTGCTAGGGAGGCCTTGGCAATTTCATAGGAATTCTTTCTATGATGGTAGGCAGAATACCTATGAGATAAACAAAGATGAAATCTCTCTTACCTTGACACCCTTGAAGGAAGATGATAAAGGACAAGTTAAGAAAGCTAATGTGATGATGGTTGGTAGGAAAGAATTCATAAAAGTAGAACAAGAGAACGATAAAGACCTTGTATCCAATTCTAACCTTGAAGGTACTGAGATAGCAACATTGAAGAATGATTCAATTTTGGAGGGAAATGATATTGATTTGGTGTCAAAATATGATTTGTTGAAGGTCAAGGATGAATTGATTTTTGGGATGCAAGATTGGTTTGAGAAGCATGTTGATGTGATGATGGAAAGAGTGTTTTGCTCATTTCTTTCAAAAGAGGTTGATGGTCATTCAATTTCTATCAACTTAGAGGTTAGTAAACCTGATAAAGTAGCAGATATAAGGGCAGAGCATCATATGGGAAAGATTGAAAGCAAAGGTTGAGAGATCAAGGGTAAGCTACAAGGGAAAAAAAGAAAGCTCAAGCATACCATGGAAGTGAACAAGAAGGAAGTGCATTGTAAAGATGGAGGGAGTTTGGTCACAGGTCAAGAGGCAGGTGCAACAACATTTTCAAGTAAGGAATAGGTTAGGGAGCATCTATCAAGCAGACTTCAATAGTTGGAGCATGACTTAAATGGCAAAGAGTTCAAGAATGCAAAGAATAATGCAATTTTTTAGTATTTGACTCAATGGAAGGGATTACAAGTTGAAGATAGCACTTGGAGGGTAGAGAATATCTTGGAAAAACATGAATTTGTTGTTACTACACAGTCCTCAAGGGGACTTGAGTTTCTTTTTGCTCAGGAGTATGGTGCAGGGCACCATAGCTTTCATGATGTAAGGGGAGTTGAATGTTAGGCTTTTGTGTTTTGAGTCATTTAGTTGATGTAATAAGTTCATTTAGACCATGTCTTGTGTGGCTGAGTCAGTATTAGGTTAGTAGTTGGTTGGGGTGTCAAGTTGAATAAGTTGTCAAGTTTGCAACAATGTTGTTAATGTTGTTAAAATGCAAAAAATAGGGAATTTGAAAGGTCACCATTTGTAATTAAAGGAAGGTGGACAGTTGAAATTTGAAAATCCGTTAGGAAACATTGGGAAAAGCTTTAAAAATCTTTGGTAGGTTGATGCTATGGTTGGTTGATTGTATTTTGAAGCAAATTAATAAAAATTACTCCGTTTTTGTAAAATCATAACATTGATTTGCTACTCCAGGGGTGTGTACGACCTGGTACAGCCTGTAAGTGAAATTTTATGAGTTATAATTGATGGAAGAGTGAATCACTTTTAATTTTCATTTTGTTTCATTGTTTTCATCAAGATTTGAGTGACTTGTAGCATTTTTTCTGGAAACTGCCTTGAAACCCTGATTTTGAGGGTTTAATTGAAGAAAATGGATTTTTGAGTCATTCCACCTGGTAGAAAATTCTCTAACTTGGTGGAATGGAATATTTAGGTGTAGTTTTTGCTTTCATGTGGTTTGCAGGAGCAGGGGAGGCAGATTGATAAAGATTGGGTGATGCCCTAGTTGATTTTCTTCATGTTTTAAGCAAAGAATGATGCATAGATGGTAGGATTTGATAGAAGACTCTTGGACGGTGGTTTGAAAGGGTTGGAATAGTTGGAGCAAGTAATTTGACATGTCCAATGTGTTGGAATGCAAAGTTGAGGGTTGGAGAAGGTAAAACCAATAGTTGCCTAGTGGAAACAGGTCTAATTAAGTTTTTGCTAAAACGAGATAGTCAATTTTAGAGGCTTGAGTTACAAAACAACCCCACCTACATTTGAGGTATGTTGTGAAAGAGGAAAATGGGTATCTAAATATGTAATTGGTTTCTAGGTGTGGTGTCAAGTTTGAAAGTTATGGTGAAAAAACCTAGTTTGTTGTGCTACAAGGCAAAGGGGCAGTTTGAGTAGAGAATCAATTTGTTTGATGAGTTGAGATTTTGATAAAGGATTGAGTGAGTTAGTTTTTGTTTTCCTACCCTTCTCTACATCAGTAACTCACAATATATTATAACCGGTCATAAAATATTACAGGGCACATTGCTAGGACACATTATCCTTGAAAGGCTCACAACTTGAAAATGATTACAAAAGAGTGTGGTTCACTGCCAAAATGTGAATGATGGAATGCACCTTTTGTGTGTTGATTACAGTTCCAATTGAGCTCTAGAAAACAAAAGTCCTACATCGATTTGTAGGTATATAACAACTATCAACAAATATCAGCAACTTCGCACAATATCATTCAATCACATATTTTCGCACTAACAAATTTTTTATATTATCTATATTTGAATAGTATATGGATGTTCCATATATATACATGGTTACATCTTCATACATCAATTATTTCGGCCTAATTGGATGTAAGCATACTTAACTCAAAATATCTTGGCGGCTACGAAACAAAAACATCTTTGATGCTTAAAACAAAATGTGCCAAGCATAAGCTAGGTCAGCTCATACCAAAACACAAGCACATTAAGCATCCATGAAACGTATACCACTTGATTAGTCAGTCAGATGAAGATCATGCCAAAAAATGTAAGCCGAACAACTGTCATTTACAATTTCCAACTTATTCAACTAAAAATTTTGAATCCTTGACCACGGCTGCATCTAATAGTCCTGAATAACATACTAAAATTATATGAGCTGATATTCTACCCAGAGTGATTTCGGACCAAATCATCGGATCAATGTAGCACAAACACAGTTTACCGAATGAGAAAAAAATAGACACCAAACAATGTTGGCATCAATGACAACAAAGACAACAAAACCAAAGGTCTCCTTCATCCTTCCAACATCCTCAACAACCTTGCCGAAGTTTTTGCAGCTCTTCATTTTACTTACTGCCTCTTTTCCTATTAAGGCTAGGGGATCAGAAGATGATTCAACTTGAGATATCAGTTGAAGTGGAAGATCAAAAATATATTTCAAGCATTCAGTTAGGACTTGGATCTACCTTTTCAACTCATCTTTACTTTTTTATCTTTCTTGGACCTCTCAACCATTCTTGCTACAGAAACCTAGAAGTTATGCACATCTCCATTTGTTGTAGGGGGTCTTAGGTTGATTTTTTCAATGTCAAAGTCACTAGTCATCACTTGGGTGACTTCCTTTTGTGTAATGGGATGCGCAACTTCTAGGCATAAATTTCTTGATCCAACATCATCAATTAGTCGAGCAATAGTTTTCAACTTCTTGGGCTTTGGAGTCCTTTGGAGCAATTTCCCTACCATATCTTGCTTTGGGAGATCCAAATGTACTGCCTTCCTCTTTCTTGACAAAGTATCCTCCAACCAAACAAGAGTATCAGGAACATTGGTTGCTTTGGAACTGGAGGAGTGGAATAGCATTCCATATGTGGGAGGATTATCTATCTGAACATCCTGTGAAGAGAGTGGAGAAGATCTTTGTTTTGAGGTTCATTAACCTCCCTAACAGGCGACGACCAAGGTGATGGGGAGGAAGAACTAATATCAATATTACTTAAGTTGTCTCCTTCTCCTTCATCCCCTTTATCCTGATCCAGATTGGGTAAATTCAGGAGGTCTTCCCTACAAGTCGGTTGAAGCATATTCTTGTTAGGAGGTTCTTCGTCACCATCACCCTGAGTCTCAGACGGCACTGAATGTGAGGCAACCCCAAAGTTTCCTACAGTTATAGAAGGTTGACTACCGCCTCCTGCTGGTTGGGTGTTCTGTTATCTAGTATTAGGATGAGATTGCTCTATCTTCTTTTTAGTAACCCATTCTTGCTCAAGTCCTTTCCAAAAAATCAGTAGTCCTCGCCTCAATTATTTCCTTCTCTTTACTGATCCAATCCATAGTGAGAATAGATCGATTTGCTATTAAGTTTGTGAAAATTAGGTCTAGTAACTCTGACCCATCATCTTCAATTCCTTGTACATCAAAAGTCAAATTATAGATGATTATTTGTTTTAAGGACAATCTCATCCAACTTCTCACTTCAAATTCATCAAAATAATTTGTCCAATAGTCCTCTAGAGTAATAGGAAAATGGAGGAAACCAGGACCCAGCGTCAAATTATTCTCAACATAATCCTTAAGATCAAAAGGAAAACATTCATCATAGGTTTGTAGGTTGTACATGGTTATTTCTTTTTCTATGTTGAGGGTGTTTGACATGGACTCATGAGTGTAGGGGCCGAAACCAACTGGAAATTGCACCATCACTTTTCTCCACTTCTGGCATCTCTTGTTGACATCCACCAATTGTCTACAAATCTCAATCATCACAAACTTGTCCATTGGATGTCTTGGGAGCTTGATGGGAAAACCAGTGAAACCACCAATCCTAATATAGGAGAACCTCTGAAATTGAATGAAATGGCTACCATAAAAAATGACAAACTGTATAGCCTCGGGCGAAAGTTGCATCTCAATTTTCCCTTGTAGTTCTTTGGTCACTCTTATAGTGAAGGTGTTTGATATCCTCCTGTGATGAGAAAATCTCTTATTCAACTACAGTTTATCAAGGTACTCAAAAATTGGCACCTGATCACGAGGGAGATCACTTGGCCTTAAGCCTAGCCAAGGTCTTGTATTTGCAATAGCATAAATCAAATAAGAGGACATGAAAAATGTCCTATCGACAAGAAAGTAGACCAGCTGGTTGTGTAACCTGTCACTGATAAGTGTTGCCCAATCTAGAAATTGGGTTCCTTCGAGTATAATCTGGATGAAGTAATACATCCATTCTTGAAAACCAAAGGCATCTTTGTTTCCCCAGACTCTGTGTAGCAACATAATTATGTTAGATATCTCTCTTGCAAAATGGTTCCTGTGTAAATTTCAGGGTAACTGAGATTTGCCTCCCCTGGGTTTTGCCAACCAGTTCCTTGCCATTATGTTATGATAGTACCCCTTCTTGAGTGAAAACTCAATTTGAGCACTGGTGAAATCCATGGGCAAGTAGGGTTCTTTTTTAGGAATTCTCAAGCATGAGGCAAAGGTGTCTCTTTCAATTTTAATCACCAACCAGTTGTGCTTAGTTCTTATTTCCTGGGTCAAGGCATTATAATGCCTTATACATTCTAGAATCAATTTTGGGCATTGAATAGCTATGGGGAAGGTGGCTACCTCTACGAATCCACTTTCAATTACTCTTTGTGTGATTGGTGGGGGATTGGGAGCATTGAATTTTTCCCTAAGCTCATTTATATTTACTTTCCTGAGCTTGGTGTCTCCTATCTCAAGCATGTCACACGTTAACCCTTAGATGTACTCATACCCTTGACACTTAATTCTTGCCATTTTTGGACTGCTAGGGTTCGAATGGATTTTCACCAAGTAATCTAAAATGCAAGGAAAAACAAGTCTGACAATCATATGCTCATAAGAAAAAGATAAGGACAAAAATACCTCAAAACAACCCCAGACTCTGAGGGCAGAAGTTTGCATTAGGATGTTCCCTTTCTTCACGTCTCTCAAAGTGAATGTTGTAGCTAAAGAATGTTTGTTCTTGGCATGAATTTCCTTTTCAATTCCCTGCGAGAAATGTGTAAGTAGATAAGCATCAAATGATATTTCCCATCATATAGGCACATGTCAGCTTTCACATCACTAACCCAATATAACTGCTTTTCAAAAATTTAAGAAGGAACAACTATGTGGGCGGAGAAGTGGGTAGTTCACATAACCTTGTAAATCACCGCCCAAGTTCATGCTTAGTTACAAAACATCACCCACTTCTTAATGATGTTAATTATTTCTTTCTAGGCGGTGAATGAGAGAGTTTGATGATGTTAATAACACATCGCCAATGCTATTCAAGCTTGAAAATAGACCAAAGTGGGGATTTCAGAAGTTCATATAAGTGGGAAAACATAGTTGGTGTGTTCAAACAAGTAGGACAAGTTACCAAGCGAGCAAGAGGAGAGTTAGAGTAACCTTATAAACCACCGCCGGCACATGACTTAGACAAATTTTAAAAAATAAACATACTTTAAGGGGGGGCGACCAAAAACTAGGTAATAGATAACAATGATGATGTTGGTGTTGATTTAGAAAATCCTTATGATGCTAAAAATTGATTGTTGAACTTTTTATTATTATTTTAATATTGAACTTGAAGTTTGAATAATGAATATTATCTAATATTTTCATTTATGTTTTAAATGACATTAGAGTTTATGATAGTTTTGTTGATTATATTATGTTATATAGTATTCTAAACTTAAATCTTGATAGATGTATATATATGATTTTTACATTTTTTTTGTACAGATGAACCCAACCCCAATTCTTGTTTGCCAAATCTGCAAATCCAAACAATTTTTTTTACCAAAACCAGTGACATAATTTTATTATTAAAAAGCTTATTTTAAAAGAGGGATCAAAAGTGCTTTTAAGAATAGGATCAAAAGTCTGTATAAGGACGAATCAAGGAATGGAATGGGTTACCAATTCATATCATCAAATTTATTTCTCTTGATATTAAAATTGTTCATCTTTTTTGCCCTATGACAAAAACTTTTTGGCAAAGAATGGATTCAAGGGAAAAAACCCTCCTATTCAGTAGTTGATAGGCTACATATAGTGTGAGATTTGAGCTTGAAACAAGTCTCATGCCTGCAAACCACTATTGAGTCATCAGAAAACAAGTTTTAGCTATCGTTTAATGGTAAACCAGCTGTCATTTAATGGTAAAAGCCTCCAAAATATCAAATGAAAGCATGAAAAATCTCACTTATCATGTAAAATCCAAATAAATATTGATTTTCCAACTAGATGGGAACATTCTATTTCCATTTGCAGTGTTTTTTGTTAATTTGATGGCAACTTTATTTTTCATTTGCATTGCTATATGTTTCAAATCTACACAATATTTCAAAATCAGATAATAATTTCTTTTAGGAAAACATCTAGATTTGTCTAAATTTATTTCATTCCATTATTTAGCACTTATTATTAATTGTTTAATTCAGCCACATACAACTAGAATTTGTAGCACATGGCATCCATACACACCCATGCACAAGCACACACTCTCTAACATATTTACATATAGTTTTACGTACTCTCTAACATATTAACATACATATAGTTTTCTATCAGCGTAATCATTGAACCTCCTTTAGGTGCAAATGCTAGTTTATATATACAATAAAGCTATAGTCCAATTTTTAACATTCTATAATCATTTTTGACTAATTTATTGCAATTTTACTGTTTTTCGTATATTTGCTCTAAATGCCACAATTTTCCAAACAAATAATTTTTTACATTTTTGGAAAGCTCATGAAAAATTAGGCAAGGTATATTCCTTATAGTTTCACATTGGTGGAAAAATATGGTATAATTCAACGGTAAAATTTTGATAACATTGAATTTAGCTATAGCTCATGTTTTAAATGTTTATGGCTACCACTTGCACCAAGTACTTTCCTCCCTAACATAATAAAAAATGTCAAATTTACAAAACAACCACATCAAAAGCCATGACATCTTTTGGATCGAAGAACTTTTCTACAACCATTGAGTCAAATGAATCTCTTTACTATCCACCACATAAAGTCAAAGGAAAAATTCCATCAAAAGGAAAAATGTGAAATAGTGGCGACTTTTATCATAGATAATATGTTTTTCCCATTTGCAACAACTTTCAATGAGGGTTTGGATAGTTTTAATTAGGAACCATCATCTAAATTAAAACCACTTTGGGGGACACAACCCTAACAAACCAAGCTAAGGGATAGGGTAGATTCTCCAAGGTCCAAAATTGAACCTCCCCAAAATAGACATTTGCAAGTTTGATGGTATGGATGTAACTCTGTGGATAAGCCTCATGGAACAATATTTTAAGCTTCACAATATACCTATGAATTCAATGATTGACAAAGCCTCACCATATTTAGAATCTAAGCCTTATCAATTGTACCAACGGATGATAAGAGGCAAGTTCGAAAAATTTACTGACTTGACAGCCCACTATGAGCAACCATGGAAGGGAAGCCATTTCACCCAATTGACAAATTTGAAACAAATATTTGATCAAATATAATCTTGAGCATATCACATCCTCATCCATAGTAAAATATGGGAAGAACATTTGTTGCACGTAGAAAATACATTATATATATTGCAAGATAATCAACTCTGCAAAAAAAAATCAAAGAGTGTCTTTAGGGTGAATGAAGTGGAATACCCAAGGCATGTGATATCACACAAAGGTGTTAAGGTGGACCCTAAGAAAATTGTAGCACTCAAAAAGTGTCCAACAACCAAAAAAACACCAAAGGTTTGAGAGGATTCTTGAAAAGCTACTATAGAAGATATGTTCACAACTATGCTCACATAGTGGCACCCTTAACAACATTGTGAGGAAGGATTCTTTTCAATGGTCAAAGTGAAACACCCAAGCATTCCAACAACTGAAAGAAGCTCTTACTTCCACCCATTTGCTAGTCACCCCAAACTTCTCTAACACATTTGTGGTGAAATGTAATGCTTTTGGACATGGTATTGAGGCAATATTGATATAAGAAGGGCATCCCTTTGCATTTGAGAGTCAACGACTCAGAAAAGAACTTGGTAAGGCCCACATATAGAAAAAAATGTTAGCTATCATTCATGCAATCAAACAATGGCACCAATATCTCATGGGAAGGCATTTCAAAGTCAAGATAAATCATGAGAGTGTAAAGTATATTTTCAAGCAACAATTTGTTTCATTTTTTTTATTGTAGCCTAAATGGGTGGAAGCAGCACAAAGAAGAGTGGCAACATGACCTCCAACAAAGAAGTTCATCCAACAACTTCAATAGGAGCCATTTTCTTTAGATAAGTATGTTTGGAAAGAAGACTCCTTATAGTACAAAGATAAGCTCTTTTTGTGCTGAAGTTCTTAGTTGAAAGCTAGCATCTTGTCTCAAATGCACAACTAACCAATAGGAGGATATTTTGGATTCTTAAAGACCTATCACTATATAAAGAAAGTTTTTTGGGAGTGGTGGTCATAAGGGGAATGTACAAAAATTTGTGGCCGAATGTTTGTTATGTCAACAAAATAATGGAGAAACAATCAAGGCCCCAAGGCTCTTACAATCATTAGCAACACAATGTTGAGAGGACATATTGATGAACTTCATTGCTAGGTTGCCAAAATCCAAATTGCCAAAGTTAGATGAAGAAAGGAAGTTTATTTCGCAACCTAAGGCAGTCAGAGAAACAAGTGAAGCAATTACAAAACTGACTCATTTCTAAATTCCTCATCGAGTGGAAGAATCTGCCAGCTGACGATACAACATGGGAAGACAAACAATTCATGGGAAGATGATCAACACTTTTTGAAGGGGACAAGCATGTTATGCCCCTAATATTCTATCTTCCTAAGTATAATGAGGTTAAGCACTTGTAGCATACTTAATCTTAGTGTTTTATTTATTAGTTTTAACTTCTAGTTATTCCCTTAAGCTAACTTAATTAGGATGAATAGGTGTGACCCTACCTAATTATGTCTATAACTACGGAAAAGCAAGGCTCTCCCAAATCATTATAAATTATATCATTGAATTCATTTCATTATATTCTGAAAGCTGGAGGTCACTCCCTCAAAGTGGTATGATATTTGGTTGTCTTTTGCCTTTGTTTTACAGAAATTTCCTGACGAGTAGGAATTCCCATCTTCATGAAGAGAAGCTGTCTGTTGCCAGTTAGTCCCTAGACCTGCTTATTCCGCATGTGTATTTCCTTTGTTTCATTCTGTAAATTTTACTCTTGTTTCTGTTATGCATTTACTTTACATATGTACCATATATATGTCTTGCCATTTCATGTGCGTGTGCAATACTAGAGAGAATGCTGGGCCAGTAGTATTTTCCCAATTGATTAGTCCTATGAGCCGTAACAAAAGTCTGCAAAGTTTTACATGAGAGATATGTGACATAGATTCATATATGATGATTCAGACTGGTGTTAAATTATAGGGATTCTGAATTTTTTCTTGAACTTTATGGGAAGAAAAAAGGGTATCCTTTACAGTAGCAGACAGTGGTGACCAGGTATAGTACAGAGCAGAATAAGAGCTGCTAGTTAATTGGGAACCAGAGATAGTACAGAGAAGAATGCTAATGGCATCAGAAATTGCCAGTCTGGGTTAAAGTTTGGGAACCAAAGATATTTTGTGGGCTGTTGCTGAGATAAGTTGTGGAAGAAATAAAGTACATGCATGTGGAATTAAAGAAGATTAATGAAAAGAGATTTGGGACACATTCTGCAAGTATTTTAAGTAGAAGCACATGTCCAAGCATTGATATGAATAGGCAATTGATGACTTCCAAAACCTAAGACAGGAGAAAAGTCAGTTGAGTCTGATAAAAGAGTCTATGGAGTTGCTTAAGTATGTATCAGCATATCTACAGGATAAGAGTTAATTAATAAACTGTTTCCCCAATGGACTTATTCGCTCATATGCAGCTTGAAATTTTGGAGCCCAGGTCTTAGCAGAAGCTGTGAGAAAAAGCCAAAGCATTGTGATGATCAATGCCAAGACCCGCAAGATCTATAAAAGACAGACAGATAATAATAAAACAGGGATAAATTTTGAAACATGTACAAAGGGTAACAACCTTACTTTCGGAAATCAATTCAAAGCCAGCACAATCTTCAAATGAGACAGACAGATAAAACAAGGGAAAATTATGAAAAGGGAGCAAAGGACAACAACTCTCCTTTCTGAACAAATAAAGATGCTCCATGGCCTGTTCAAGCCACACACAACAGAGTACCTTCAATGCAACTAAGCCAGAACAGAAAGGAATCAATTGCATGTTTATTTTGCAGGGAGAAAAGCCATTATACTAGAAACTGTCCAATGAAAAGGAGTAGAACCAGAATACTCATCAATGTCAAAGAAGCTCAAACTGTGGAAGACATGGCCAAGGTTCACAATTTATGCATCCCTGGAAGAAAGGAAAGCTAACCACCAATCAACAATATATGAGATACAAGGCAAAATAGCAAGCCATACAACTCTGTTCTTACAGGTCCACGTGATAGTCATACCTTTATTACTCCTGCTATACTAACTAAGTGTGAACTCAACACTAACAAACTTAAAGCTCCATGTCCAGTACAAATGGCCACCATTAAAAAGACAAAGAACTTGTCCATAAAATGCCAGAGAACAGAGTTAACATGGAGAGAAGAATTTAATTCTTCAGGGATCACAACCTAGTGTTTGTCTAGAGATCACCACCTAGTGGCGAGTGCTTGTTGAAATAGACAAGTTTATCACTTTCCCGCTATACAATCTTTAGCTTCCCCTTCCTCATTAAATCAGAAACCATACCGACCTGATTACTTATAACTAGATAACAGCTATTAATCAGCTTATTCACAATACCAGAAAGAAATTCAAATAAGATAAGCCATATGCATTTGACTAAAGCCTTTTAATTTTCTTTGAGTTACCAACATGCTTAATACCTTTTAAGTTCTGGCCCATAGCCTACTCGAAACAATAAAACCCCAAATATGGAACTAATTTTGATTAGGGTTTAGGATTTAGAGTTCGGAGTTCCAATTCAGTTAAGAGTTCATTGTCTGTGGTTTAGAATGTAGCATTTAGAGTTCAGAGTTTAAGGTCTAAAGTTGAACTGAATAATCTCCACATAAATCTGACATTTTCTAATCTCCACATAAATCTTGTATTTTTCTTTTTCAGTTTCTTCAGATCAACCAATGACCTACTAAAACAATTTCACAGTTATTTGCTCTAGTTCAATCTTTCTGCAAAATCCTTGCTAAAAACAATCAGCTCATATCATTGCGTGAAGCTGTTCACAATATTATGTAGGATATAATGTGATCTCTTTCCATTGATATGAAGCAACCCAACAAAAAACATAGCACTTGCATACCCAAAAAATTTGACATTCCTTAAACCCTAAAATGTGAAATACAGCAATAGAAAAATAGCAAGCAAGCAAACCATTATTCGCAGACAACTCAAAACGAGAGAAATTCATTATCATGGTTTTATTGTCTCCAAGTGTTTCATTACAAACACTCAAATACGGCCCAACTGTGCAGATTTGATGGCATCGACAAAAGTACCTGGTTTGTTTTTTGGCCATTACAGTGTTGGTTTGAGGATGGTTTGTGTGCAGAAAAGGTTGTGGGTGAAAACCTGCTTTAAGGCATGATTTGATTCTAACTAGCTCTATTATAAAAGTTTACTCATTAGAGAAAACAAAAAGTGCCCAGCCTATCCACCAAGTAACTTGGCAACAGATATATTGTATCCATGAATTCTTCTTAACTTTATTTTTATATTGTAAAATGGAAGAGCTTATATATGGACAAAGGCCTCCCATTACCTGGGTGATACAGAAGAGGAGGCCTTGCTCAGACATACCACCGTCACTGTAGCAAGATTGGGCAGTTTAATTGTATATTGTACAAATTCTTGTGCTGTCTGAATCTTAACTGCCTTGTATACCTTATTTGTTCAGACTTTTAACCTTATATTCTTCAAGCCAAAAACATACTTTCAGGTTTATAATGTGTTGTTTAGACCTTTGAGATCAGCTATATATCTCGTTTTATTGTTAAAACTTTTATGAGAAAGGAGGAATTAAAATATATCAATGTAGACAAATGATTAATAAAAATAAGATTATTAAGACAGAAATTTATAATAGCACAGGATTAGGGCAAAAAGGAGGCCCTACACATAATGTATGTATATATGAAGGTTAATCAATAAAAGGTATATTCATAAACAAGGTAATGTAATAAATAGAAGTAGATTGTTCAAGTGAGGAACCAAAATCTTTGAGTCTTGGAATTTTGAGACATGTTGGAGAAGCCAATAAAAATATCACCAATAATAATTGAAGTACCAATTCAAAATTTGAGAATGCTTGTCACCAAGAGTATAGAGCTAAGAGGGTTGGGTCGGACAAACTTAGGAGATTGTCAATGTCATGTAAAAACCCCTAACATTCAAGGTTAAGGAATAGTTGTTTGTGAGAAAGAAACTAATAATGTGAGCTTTCCACTGAGATTTGCACCATGGAAGGGGGATGAGAGAGGGTCACTAACTACAGGATGAGAAAGGGTCCCTAATGGTGGGATGAGAGAATTTGACAACCACTAGAGTGACGGTTAGGGTTTCGAGGAGCTTTAGCCATAAGTATATTACAAGGAAGGGCAATGTCTCATTGATTTGTACATGTCCATACATGAATCAAAAGTGTCTAAAGGGTACATAAGGCCTCCAATAGTAATGACACGTTGAAAAATAATTAATGATGGAACATTCAAAGCATACATTTTGGATCAAATTTAATGATCCAAAAATTGGACATCAACAAGCTTAAAGATTAGCACAATGTTATAGCAATTGCATTGACAAAAATTGGACACCCATACTTCGCATTGCATCACAAGGAATTCTCATATAAACAAAATCTAGAACATTGTAGTTTATATATTTGGTTGAAAGTTTTCTTTGCCTTCATAAAATTTAAACGAATAAATAATGAGAGGAAAGAAATGGCCCATAATAATCTCTGGTGACAGAGTAAACATGAGTACCAAAATAAATGATCTTATCAAATGAATATTGTGCATACTTACAACTTTTAGATCTCAGTTAGAACCTATACTTGAAAAATGACCCATGTATCTATAAGGATGCAGTTTCTTTTCCACCATTTCTTCCCGAAGTTTCTGAGCATCATAGACTCTGCCAGCTCTATCTAAATAATATATTAGGCAATCATAAGTTGACGCATTTGGTAGACAACCTTTCTTAGGCATTCTCCTAAACAGATCAGTAGCAACTTCCATCTTGCCCTCCTTGCAAAGGCCTCGAAGTAGCTTATTGTAAATAAAGATGTCAGCAGTTAAGCATTCCTCCCTCATTTCTTCCAATACTCCCATGGCAGATTCTAGCATATTTGCATCAGACAGGCCAGTAATCAATATGCTGAAAGTGGAAACATTTGGAGGGCAACCTTGCTTTCGCATGTTATCAAAGATAAACCAAGCATGGTTAACTTCATGTGACTTAAAGCAATTGCCAACAAGCACATTGTAAATGAAAGTGCTGCAGTGGTGCCCTTCCTGCTTCATATCCCAAAAACATTTCAGTGCCTTATTCAAATTTCCTTGTTTGCACAAAGCATAAATAACTTTTTCATAGCACCCAACGCTGGGATTCATTCCCTTCCTGATCATTTCATCAAAGTACATAACTGCCAGATCCTCTTTCTCTACAGAGCAAAGGCCACTGACCATAATATTGTAAAGCTTTGACGAAATTTGAGTTTCTGCCAACAGGGCCCTAAACAAGTTCACAGCATTAACCACATATTTACTTTTCAAGTAGCCATGTAACAAACTGCTATAGGTTTTGGAATTAGGCCTGCAGTTGTTTTCACACATTTTTTCAATAATTTTCATGGCTATATCAGGCCTGCGGAACCTACAAACAGCTTTTATAAATGTATTATACAATTTGATATCTGAAGAGGAATCACAAACATGGACACGTAATAGTTCAAGAACCTCATCTTCATGACCTGTTTCACAAAGAACACAAATTACACTTTTCAAAATGGAGCGACCAGGTAATTGACCATTGTCTCTCATTTCAAGAAGCAATTTGGAAGCCATGTCTCCTTTTTTGGCAACACAAAAACCATCTATTAATACAAAATAAGTTCTTTTCTTGACAAAGACATTTAACTTTACCAACATGCAAAGAATTGCATATCCATCATCAATTCTGCCAGCTTGGCTAAAGGCAGAAATGATTTCACTACAAGTACGATAGTCAGGGACACATTGCCTTTCAACTCCTGCAACAAAAAGTTTGTAAGCGTTATCAAGTTTCCCAGCCATGCAGAGAGCACTCAGAAGAATAGCCAGTGTACCTTTACACGGAAAACAACCAGCTTCTATCCCATCATCTAGAACTTTGTAGGCCTTATCCACTTTTCCCAAACTACAAAGAGCATTTATCAGTTTACTGTATGTAATATTATCAGGAATAAACCCTATTTCTGATCTTTCACTGTACAGATCAATTGCAACATTAAAATGTTTCCCTTTGCAGAGCAAACAAACTACAGCATTCATAGTCCTTGTGTCAGGGACAATATTATTATCTTTCATATTATTCAGCAAAACACTGACTACTCTGTGCCTATTATTTTTCAAAAGGCCAATTAGCAATGCACCATAGCATTGCGAGTTGGGATGAAAACCTTCTGAGACCCTTTTTACAAAGTAATGTAATGCATCATCTACTCTATTCTCTCCTAGAAGGCACCCAATCCATGTGTGATATACTTTATACATTGGAATCAACCCCACTTTTCTGGACTCTTCAATTAACATCCTTGCTTCATCAAGTTTTCCTGCTTTGCCGAGCACATTAACAAGTGAAACAACACCAACCTCATTTGCTGAGAAACCATTCTGCTTCAGCTCATTGAGAACATGAAGCCTTGCAAACATTTGATGCAATCTATTAGTCAATTGGTATGAAATTTTAGGTCCTCTAGCATACACCTGCATTTTGGCATCAAATTGTTGAAATCTGACATCAACTCATCAGATTTCCCTGGATTAGCCAGGGAATTATCAAATACTCGTTCAATAGCGAAGAACTTTCTGCCCCTCAAAACCCCAACCTGAAATCTGAGGATCCAATATGATCCCATCAATGCTCACCATTTTTCAAACAATTTATGTAAAATCTTTCTGACAAAGCAAGAAATTAGGCAGGTCAGAGATGTATCAAGCTCGAACACGGGCAATTCCTGCAAACTTTCAATCAATCTCTGAAAAAATACAACCGCCCAAAAAACAAAAAATCCTCACCATAGATTATTACTGCCAAAGTTTTAATAAATATAATTTGGAAGCTAAGCTTTTACTTCAGTAATTTTGAAATAATTGACTCAGCTTAGCAAGTTCTAGAAGCCGAGGGATACTGAAACCCTAAATCCTTGGATCCAGTATCATGGAAAATGGTAAGAAAAACATGCAATTTAAATGAAACGCTGAAGCTATCAAATACAACGTAGAAAGAATCAGGAAAAATCAGACAACCCAAAACTTGCCTTCTCATATCGACCATTGAACAGAAGCTTAGCCAGTCGCGCCATAAATAGAGCTCCCCGTGAATATGTCACACTGTGTATACCTGCATGTGGATACGTCACCACGTCTTCTCCCGTGTGATGATCCAGTGGGAGTTGGAAAAATAGATGGCCCTAGATACCAATTAGGCCTATACATTTTGTTTTAGGCGGATTGCCAAGTTGAAGTTTATTGTTGAGGAGTACAAAATTTGAACAAGATGCAAGTAACGTAAATGGAAAAGAATCCCCCTATGGGAATTTCATTAGTGGGTCCCATGCGCTGAATTGGTGTCTAACTGGGAGATGACGTGCAAAGATAAATTTATTTTTTTCCATAATATACATTATCTATGCAAATGAAATATGCCCACAAAATTGTACACCACTTAAACCAAATATTGAAATAACCAGAAACCAAAAACATTATGGCTAATTCTTTATAAGAAGAGCATGGATGAAAAATACCTTGATCTCAAGCCGAAGAGGCTGCCATCATGACCAAAAATGGAGAAGTCTTTATGGATGATAACAAAAATTACATTCACAACTAGTAACTTTTTGTAGGGATAATTATCCTTCAATGATGACACATTCAAATTTTGGAAATCTACACACAGTCTAATGCCTCCATTCTTCTTTCTTATTAAGATTAAATTAGAAACCCAAGTGGAATTCTCTGATTAGTTTTATTTCTCCACCATCCCTAAGATTTGTCAGCTTTTGCTGCATTTTTGAAGCCAAGGTTGGGTTTATAGGCCTTCGCTTCTGCCTATAAGGTTTTGCATTAGACTTTAAAAGAATCTCATATTGAAATAGGTCTTACCTATAAGCCTTCAAGTCATCATATGACCAAGTAAAAATATTCTTGTACTTTATGAGCAAGGCAATAAGCATGGTTCAATTTCTTACCTATAAATACTTGTTTTGATGATGTAGTTGTACCAAGATTGATCTCATCTAGATCTGCTTCATGCACACAGGCTTATTTGATCACATGTTTGTCAATAGCATCAAAAACTCTCTCTAACACCACCAATCCAATCCCTCTAGAAGATTGTTTATCTTTAGTTGGATGACTTCATTTCCAAAAGCAGTCTCCTCTCCATCAATCACTTCAATAAAATTATGAAAGTCATTTTGTTGGCTATGGTATTCATTAACGCAATGTAGGAACTTGAGCAAATCCTAATCCTCATGGAAAATCTTCCAATGACAAATATTGTCAAGAATATATCCTTAGATCTAACAACCTTAGATCTAACAACAATATTGGCCAAAAAGCCAACCATAACATTATTCCCTCTATCCACCTAGTCAATTAAAAATGTATCAAACAATTAAATTGTATCTCACATAGCAGCCTTATATTGTTAGTCTTTTGTTTATTGATGTGTACTTGGCTCTAACTTGTGAGACAACTAACTCTAAGTCTCCTAGAACTCTAATTTTCTTTATTTCATATTTAACAGTCATATTCAAACCCAGTAGCAGAGCTTCATATTCAACCACATTATGTGTGCAACTGAAAGAAAGGGTGAAGGAATACTTAAATGAATTACTAGTAGGTGTTCAAAATGAGTATTACCCTTGCTCCTCAACTTTTTTTGAACATGTACCATCAAAGTGCATTAACGAGATACCATTATCATTAAGAACTACACGAGTTTCTTGCTAATGTGATATTTCTTTATCTTGAACATGTTTAGATACCTCAATCTTAAATTTTTCTATGTTTGTATCAATGAAACACACTTCTTCATGAGGTTCAAAATCTTCAATAATGGTATGATATATCTTTTCTTTGTCCAACTTCACATTTCTACCATTGATAGGAATAAGGGCATAGGATGAATTCATTTGGATGCTTCCCCCTACTGCTACAAACCACCATCTTCTAGAGGGTAACATCCCATATTGAGGGGGGATGTCAACTATTGTGGCATTCATATTGTATGTCTTTTTTTGGAATAAAACTAGCTTGCACTCCACATCCTTCATAATGCCAATGATAGGTACCTCTGTTGATTCCATAGAAAAACATTTTCATATAATCTATTCACTTGAAGACCAAGTTGATTCATGATTGACAGAGGCGTGGCATTGGTTGATGCCCCAAAGTCAATCATATAGTTCTTCACAAATTTTCTATTTATCAACAAGTTCACATAAAATGGGTACACTTGAGATGGATACTTATTCACTGTAGTTCCTAAATAAACGTCAAGGATCTCACAACTTGCATCCTTGTTGTCAACATTAGTCACATACTTCTTGTTCTCTATAGGTTGGTTATAGGTTGGTTGGCATCATTTACATTTATTTAAAGAACTAGAAACATTCTCTCCTATCAAATCCGTAGTTTTACCTTTATGCTCTTCAATTCTCATCATTTCCAATAAGGGCACTAAAACTTTGTTTTGACTAAGAACCTAAATGATATCAATTGGAGTATATGTTGGTAAAATACAGCTGAGAGCCTTAGTAGGAACAAGTATAATCACTTTTTTCTTCACTTTTGCATTTTGATCCTTTGGAGTGTGAACACCCTTAGGAGTGCGGTGCTCAGCTTTGCATCCCTAAATCCTGGTCTTGTTTTTATGCTAAGATGTTTCCGCATGAAGTGCATTGTCTTTGTCGCTTTTTCCTTTTGTTTCACCATTCATGGTAGGGGTTGGAATCTTCACTTCATTTTTCTTTTCTTTGATGAAGATGTTACCTACTTTACCTTGACCAACATTTTTTCCTTTGCTTCTTGAGTTGTAATTACCCTTAACCTAAGCAACTAAAGAAGTTGTTAGAGCTTTGATTTATTCATTAGAAGGCCTCCTCAATTTAAAATTTGGAACATAAAATTCAAAATTATGGATATGATAAATTTATTTTTCATCTTCATAAAAAAATTGTTGATCATAATTGTTGTTTAAGAATTTTTATCATTAATGTCGGATTCAATACCACATTCATTT